>JAMBUN010000341.1:0-135938 GCA_030271035.1 Microascus cirrosus | reverse complement strand
CCCCCCCCCCCCCCCCCCCCCCCCCCCCAACCGCGGCCGCGCGCCGATCCTCCGTTCTCGTCTGCAGCTCTCATGTCGGCGCCGGAATCAACCCAGTTCTGGGCGTCCGCCGTCTTCTTCTCGGGATCAAACGCACGTATGTCCGTGAGCGAGAGCTCACAGAGTCCGAAATGTCCTATCTAAAGTATACCCCGTGAAATATGACATGCCTTCCCGGTGAGGCTCCTGGTGGGAGGTAGAAGACTTGCGGTCACAGTTGTGAGCATGTGGGGCCTGGTGGCTTGGGAGACAAGCTCCTGCTCGTCGCCTGTCCGAGGACGGGTCCGAATTGGGCAAACGCGGGGGCGCAGAGATCGCATTGCGGAAAGAATAGCTCTATAGGAAGCCGCCTGGTTTCTCTTTGGTAAGTTCACACGGCTACAGTACAGTAAGCGGGGAGGAGCTGGGACTCGTCAGAAATTGCATGTGCCACAGTTGAGAGCGACCGAAGGAGCAGCCTAGGGTACCACGAATGGTGCATACATTGTATCCATACCAGCAATGGGTCTACTCAGTAATAATCACACAAAAGATCCACAGCTGTGGGAACCATGTGCATGGCAATCGCACCCGATCTACCTCGCAGTTGCAGTTACGACGACTGATATCGAGGTGGGAACGTACAGCGATACGCCAAGGAGAAATGTGCTCCAGAAGCCGTACCTCCAAGACCCTTCAGGCGCGACTCTCCGCTCCCACCCTGTTCCCCTACGCGACGGGACGAATGGGTTAATTTTTCATGTACTAGTTTACCATTCGCATACGGCCCTTATGTTTCGTGCTCCTGTCTTCTCCATCCCCTCATCATGCTCAACCTTTGTGCTTGGTCCCAGATAAATCTACACTGCTACTTAACAGAACTACATTTGAGCCCGTTCATAGCTATAGATATTAGGCTGCTTCAAAATACACCCATATGTCCCGGGGCCGTACACGCACCCTGCACCTAGGCGACTACAACATCTAACGAAACCGGGCCTACCGCAAGTTTCTCTTCAGCGCCAGAGGAATCTCGACAACTGATGGGGGACCTCTTTTCTACGTCCTCGCTCTCGTCGCCACCGCTGCCGTCATCCTTGTGAGAGTTCGGATCGCAGCCGCTGCGGTTGTCTTCAAATTCATTCTCGCTCTGACGCGATGTGACGCCGCACCCTAGCTTCGCTCCCCGGTTGCCTAGGGGGCAGTCCATGTTGATACAGACACCTAGAAGGGCTCGTCCTTGTCGCGGCGATCGAAGTTATGTAGATAACAGGTCTAAAGGGGGCGTCGCAATGTTACCGCAGTGGTCTTCTGTAGCTGTTACATGTAGGCTGTAAGCAGTGGGCTAGCCGGCCCGTCTTCCCGCCCACATCCTTAGCCGTTACACCATAGATAACCCTCACGGCTTCGCTATCCCAAGGGTGTAGGCAAGGTCCAGGCTCCCCGGATATTTAATGCGCACTTGAGAGTCGCTATTACCCAGGTCATCGGCTATCGAAAGGAAGTAGGCGACTAAACCTCCAACCTCTGCGGCGGCTGGAGAAACCCGTCAACGCTGCATAGACTCTCACAAATTGGGATACAGGGGTTTAGGGCATACTTTGGGACGCTTCCGCCAGTTGTAGCGTCATAATCTCCATCGTTCGGGTCAGGGCAGAGAACGTCTTCTCCCTCAGCAAACACGTGCGGCAACTCCTTGTCAACATCCGTGCTCGTGAAGGTCGAGATATAGGCACGGGTTCCCACCAGTCGCACCAACCAGCAGTGCCTCGAGATCAACGGTCGCTGGCAAATTATCCATCTCATCCTACGCTGACATGTTATCCCCGGTCTCACTCAGAGCGTAGCTCCTGAACCATGGAGGCTCCTCCGTAAACCCCTTACTTTTGCAGGCCACGGGTCGTTCAAACTTACCGAGCCTTCGTTACCGCTGGCCACAACAGGTAGTACGCCCTGCTCAACAAGGTTGATCATCCGATCTCGTATCATCGAGCTGTAAACCTGATACCCGTCGTCGCCATTCGCTTTTGCAAATACCATCCTGCCTTCAGAGTCGATGTGCTCAAAACCACCACTGAACGACATCACCGAGAGAGGGGGTGCGGTATCGTGGTTCAGCTCAGGGTCCGTCGCCTCAGCGACCCTGGCCAGGGCGCTGATGAAGAAGTCGGGCGACTAGTAGGGCATGCGGACGTGGATCGGCGTTACCTTCTGTGCCACATCACGAGTATTGCCCGCGGCACGGGCAAGCATGCATGTCCCATGCTTCCATGCTTGCGTACATAACCGTCGTTCTCTGACTGTGAATACTCCGGGTTACTATGGAGCCACTCGACCTTGTTCCGAATGTTCCTGGATCCTTAAAAGTGGTGTTGGAATATCAACTTTTAGAGCATTATACAATATGACCCACGTCGTAAGACGATCCGCTTCCGTATCAATGATAGAGTGCTTAATCCCTTAGCCCGCTTTGGAGTCAAACACACAGATGTTCCGGTACCACGCCAAATTCATCTCAGGAGTCTGCCCGACAAGGACGAGATCATCCACGGTGACAACCTGCCTATTAAGTATGGTGAACGGATAGGGACAAGTCTCCTGCTTGCCTCCGCATGACTTGGACACGACGGCCACGTTATTATCGTCCTGAATCTCTTTAGCCTGGTCTTTTGTAAGAACAGCGGGCCAGGAGAGGACCATGTATTCATTTAACTTTCTCGTGCAGGTATCGCTGGGGGTGATCGAGCTGCTCTTATGTGCATATACGGCGTTTTCCACGTCGTCTCTACGTGAAAGTCCCATAGAGTCCTCATCGTCTCGCCTAGGGTAGATCAGATATATCTTCCCAGGCTCGCATGCGGGCGTGTCTACCTCCTTACCGGTGTCAGCTGGCGCTGAGGCTTCAAGACTCTCATATTCTTCACCGGTACGTGCCGCATGGTCGATCTCGATCGGCGGGGCGATCCCAAGTGTTCTCTTGCGGGGTTTTAGGGTCATTACGTGGCGTGGCTTTAGGAGTCGTGTCCGGGGTTTCTGGCTCACTAGGAGACTCGGAGCCAGGAACTCCTTGGATTTTGGACTCATCTTCTGGCGTATCATGCGACGCGTCCGGGATATTGGTGCCAGCCGGAAGAGTAGTATCCGAGTCGAAAGCGCATTGCTCTGGGCCGACGGTGACTGTCACGGTACTGGCGGGATTAGCGATGGTGGAGGGCGGAGGACATGTTCTCTCTTCCTCTACAAGGGCCTGCCTGGCGGCTGTATGAGCAGGAGGGCAGAGAGCATCAGTTGGTTGGTGGTGACTTGCCAACAAGACTGGGTGAAGGGCGCCGACTGTCGAGTGGCTTACTCCATACTGAAAAGAGAGCGATAGTTCCTTCATCAGGTCCCGCTCCTGGTTTTAAGACCCCCGGGCTGCTCAACCAAGGCTGTATATCGGAAGCGAAGTGCTCCCGTGAAGACATGTGGATACTCTAGCCGTCTTGCGTACATAACATCTGGGGTCCTGGCAAGGGCTCATCAACGTAGGTGGGGGATATCATACACCGTCATGAGGCGTTTAGTCCCTCCTCGTGCGCGGATGCCGTTGCCATTGTTCTTCTGGTCCCGCAGTCTCGTGAAGCGACTGTCTAATACTGACGACGATCCGTATAAGTCGGGCGTCTCCGGTGAGGGAATGAGGGAATTACCATGGGGTTCTCTACATCCGGGAGTTCCATTTCTCCAGGCACGGTCCGCGATTTCCAGATACCTGATCAGCTTGCATTGAATTACCTCACATAAAGGCCGAACTAACACGCGCCATAGCATTTGCTCCTCGGTCGGAAGCTTGGAACTTTGGGGCCGGTTGGCAGAAGGGGCTGAAGTGCCAGACCAACCATGGGCGGAGTGGCTAACCTGACCTCGATTTTGGGGTCGTGTAGGAGCGCTAATTCATGCAAGGGACGAACTCGCGCGAAGGATTCGTCGGATCGACTCCAAGGTATGAGGACTGGACCTGTAGGAACACCACAAGCAGGCAAGAGACGAAGCGGATCCTGGTGTCACCTGGGAGTGGAATTGCTCTTAAAAATAGAAAACGTTGAGTGGATCGTGAGAGAACCGCGTACTGAGTCTGAGCGGGAGGGATAAACATCTTCTCTGATCGCATATGACTCTGACGCTTACACGCGGAAACGATATCTAGACTATTCACCACAAGAATCGGTCACCAAGTACAGCCAGGGACATTCCTTCTTTGTAAAAGACATTATTCCATACCATTGCAGCCATAGACCGATCGGTGTCTTCCAAAATCCGGAACATAAAAGGGAGCTAAACAAAACATGTCAACCCACCACATATTAACAACCTATTACCCATACAACGTGGTCTCTGGGTATTAACTCAACAACTCAAGAATAGCAAGGGTAAGAAGGAATTCCGGCCACCACACGCGTCCTTTTCCTATTGTATCGTATCGGGTATCAGCTCATCACACTCACACCATCCCTTCATTAACCAAAACTTTCCACGCTGCCGTCCATCAAAGACATCTTTCTCCTTTCGGAGGGACAGTTAGACATGGGAACGGCCGAACCAGCGGTGGTTCCGGTAGCCCGGGCCGGCGCCAACTTTGCGCTCCTGTTTGCGGGTCCAGAGGAGGCCGATAAGGGCGGAAGCGAGGAAGCAGACGGCCAGGAGGAATGAGAAGGCAATGTTGGCCTTGAATTTTCCGCACGTGTCGCCACGAGGCGCGACGTTACCCCAGTAGAAGATGTATCCGCAACTGTCGCCGATCAACTATCCCAAAGGTCAGTATGAATAGACGCTCTCAAAAGCAGGCCCCCTGCGATGGGAGCTTCCAGAGTCCAGGATGTAGGCAGCCGACTTACGTTGACGAGGATGCCAAAGGCAACAAACCAGCACACGGAGACGAAAAAGTCAAAAGGCCAGTGGATGAAGCTTGACGAGAAGGGTATGAGCCATATGAAAGCTACTAGGATTGTTATGGCAGCTATGACTTCCGTGTAGATGAAGCGCCCGAATCCCTTGGTGTCCTCATTCGACCGGGCGAGGATCCAGCCCGTGATGCCGGCGACGATGGCCGCGAAGGCGAGCTCGGCGGCGCGGAGAATAATATTGACGACACGGGAGAGGACCATGGTGGCGGTCTGGAGATGGTTCTAATATCGGGAGCCGGTGTTGGTTCGTCGGGTGGTTGTCTGCTTTTCGGTCGCAAGGCTTCGCGGAGCTCTGGAAATCTGGAGACAGTCGGATTATGTCCTTTTAAGTCGGTTGGATATTAGACGGTTGAGTGAGGTGGTTCCCCAAGAAAAACCTGTTGGGCATAGGAAGGGGAAGACTGTCCTTATTTATTATCTACTCGGTGCCTACACGACGAAACGGCCCAGGCTTTACTTCACAGCACACAACAGGGAATCTGGCCTTGCAGGCAAGGCGTGCCCAAGGCCACAGCACCAGCGCCAGCTCACGAAGCCAGGTTCGGCTCACGGCCCATTACGTCGTTGCTGCCCTGCTTGCGCAACGACTCACTCGTCCGACGGTCTGTATATTGCACGTCCCGCGAAGCGATCGATGATGGACGAGGCGCGTAATGGAGTGCTTGGCAAGGGCGAATCAGACAGCCGGCCACTCAGGTCCTCGCGATGCCATTGGGCATTAAGCAACCTCGTTGCACGGGGACCGGGATCTGGCATGTAGACATCGCGGTGCCGCTATGCCGATGGACCACTCAGACCAGTGAAGATGGACGAGCGTCTGTCCATGCGTACGTCATGGGATCTTCCGAGCTTTGCCACGTTTGCGCGTCGAGAGGAAGAAAAATTCCGGTAATGAGGTCATCGAGTCAAGCAGATCATGATGAAACGGGATGTCGAGTATGGCAGCGGGAGGTGATTGGAGGGTGGTGGTCATAAGCTGTTTTTGTTAATAGCATGACGCTGCCAAGGACTCCAAAGAGGAGTCCATCGGAAACGGCGCTGCATAGCGCAAGAGAGTCCAGCCCCTCCTTCCAACAATTTGGCCCGGCATTCGAAGCACTGCTCCGAGCGAAGAGCCACACTTGCCCAACTTGCATAACAATACCACATGCTCACCTCGTATTCAGGGAATCTCCCAATTTCTGAAACTTAGACGTCCCTAGTTGAGTCTTTGAAAATTAGTAAGTTCTCTGTCTCCCAAACTAATCTGACGGCACACACGACTCCCGTCTCAACAAGGGCCAGAATTGAACTCGTTCATAACTCCGGATAGATCTTGAAGTCAACAGGGATGACGGCGAAGCACACGTTACCCTTGCAGCATTCATGGGCGCATATTAAGCTGCTGGTTGCTGCCTCGGCACGCCTTTGTTGGTGAGGCGAATGCTCAATCATACTTCATCACATCTACATTCCAAACGCCGCACTACCTCCTTGCTATTACTGCTCACCATGTAAATTTCTGGATGGATAACCGCCTCAGTAGTTGTCCTCCTGCGGAAACTGTCTCGCATATGTTTACTTTGGCCTGTTAACAACATCCCAATCTTCTAAGTCCCAGCTTGGGCTGTCACAACCGCCACCTCGCTGGTGACCGACACTCTCGAAAGGGTGCATGGAGTCCGCTCACCAGCGCGGTGAAATGAGCGCCTGCCGCCTCTCGCCTCGCACAGCCGTGCCGAGTGTTGTCCTATAATCCTGGCCTTACAAGCTTCTGTGAGGAAGATTACCTAGTGACACGCTACGTTACCGGGTTCATCAATTAACTAACATTGTCTACGATATGTGTACAAGGAGATATTGGCGAGCTGGAGTATTTGTGGAACCGTTAGCCGGGCTTGTTTTATACTACTCTAGTAATCCCGTGCTAGTGTTCCTTGCTCTTCTGTATATATATGAGCCTGGAAGTCCAGGCTTCTTTGCAGCAAAATATGACTCCATGTCCATCTTGCTCTTTGTCCTTGGCGTCGGCTCTTTCGTCTTCACGTCACTCTCCGCCAATATCTCCAATTTGTCAACGCCTAGAACTCACAGGATATATACCTTGATATTGTGTGTATGATTACCATGTCGCGTGGAATCTAGTCGATAAGCATCACTCGCCAGGGGCGGGGCGCGCTCCGAATCCCAGGCTGGACCCGGGTCCGAACCTCCGGGCCCGGCTCACACCATCACATGGCGTGGGTCAATGGGTCCACCACCCCGCAAATCCGGGGCCGAGGCATCTCGCCGTGCGGCTCCCACGTCTCTTTACGAACACTCAGCCAAATAGTTGTCACGGTATCGTCCAACGGTGCCCTTCGAAAGTTCGTCTTATACCATAGCCTATAGGATTACGGGCGTCTATTTTTGATCTTGTATAGCATTGGATTAGTTTCCCACTCCCGCCGATCGGCGTATCAAACAGAGCTATGCAGCCCTCGTCGAGTGACACCGGCTTCTTCCAGGACGCGCCGGCCCTGCTCAACCAATTCCACGACGACGTCGCCTTCCGGCGCGCTTTCAAGCGTACGTACCTCATACTCATCGGCTCTAGCTAAACTACTTTCAAGAACAAAATAATGTAACCCCTAATTCCAGTCTTCCTACCGCCGTCCGTAGCCGTCGAAACGGGCCCCGAAATTGACGCCTTGGGAGACGAGGTCATCTCGGATCAGATCTTCGCCTGGGTAACTGATTCTGAGAAAAACCAGCCTTATATTAAGGGTGGTGGTCGGGACTCGTTTGGAAAGTTCAGGGGCGAACTCGTCGTTGGGGAGGGATGGAGGAAGCTCCAAGAGTTCGGCATCAGGAAAGGGTATGCCCGCCCCGTCGACATACTACGGCAAGATTACTGACCCACTTACAGAATTGTTGCCACCGGGTACGAGGATGAGTATGGCCCGTACTCCCGCGTAGTCCAGTTTCTACGGTACGCACCCCTTTCCCCAAGATGAACGGACTTTCCGCTCACCAATCCAGGCTCCACCTATGGACACCCTCTTCAAGCATGGTACCCTGCCCGTCCGCCATGCACGACGGCGCCACTCGTCTCCTCCACCTCCATCTCGCAAACCCCTCTCTTGATCCTCGGCGCCGGAAGGTCTTCCAGAACGCTTTGAGCCATCTCCTCTCCCGCGACCCGGCGCATGCCTGGACAAGCGGCCAGTGGATGACAGAGCGCACTGGCGGCAGCGACGTCTCCCTCACCGAGACCCTCGCAGTCCCTACTTCCGACCCGCAGGCTGGTTTTGCGAACCTCAAGGAAGGCATCCCCCTAGGCCCCTGGTCTATCTCAGGCTTCAAGTGGTTCTCCAGCGCTACTGACTCTGATATGACTGTCCTTCTCGCTAAGACCCCGCGCGGCCTCAGCGCCTTCCTAGCACCCATGCGACGGCATGCACGGCACGCGAAGACAATGGCAGGCCGCGAGCTAGGTGATGCCGGCACAGAGCTCAACGGAGTGCGCATTCAGCGCCTGAAGAACAAGCTCGGCACGCGCTCACTCCCCACCGCTGAATTGGAGCTCCGCGACATGAGGGGCTGGCTGCTGGGTGAGGAGGGGCGTGGTATCCAGCAGATCAGTACGGTGCTAAATATTACACGGATCTACTCCGCCGTCAGCGCGGCAGGATTCCTGGGACGCGGGCTGAGCATCGCGAAGGGTTTCGCAAAAGTCCGGTCTGTAGGTACAGGACGGGGAGGGCGGATGGTGCTGACGGAGAGCGCACTACACATGCGTACGCTCGCGAACGTGACGGTCGAGTACCACGGTCTCACGCATCTTTCTATGCTTGCGGCGTACGTTCTTGGCCTCGATGAGCACCCAGAGGGGAGAATCCAGCCGTCGAAAACGCTAGCGAGGATTACACCGGAGAAGAAGCACATCACGCCGCTGCTCCGCGTGTTAACCCAGGTGGCGAAGGCCTACGTATGCAAGAACGCTATAACGCAGCTCTACGCCTGCATGGAGTCGCTGGGCGGGGTGGGCTATCTAGAGAACGAGGAAATGGAAGCCCTTAACATCTCGAAGCTGTATCGCGACTGCTGCGTACTGGCCATCTGGGAGGGGACGACAGATGTTCTATCTACAGACTTCATCCGAGCTGTGAAGCATCCCAAGGGTGGAGGCGCATGCATTGAGGCTCTGGATGTGTTCATCAGAGGATCGGGGTTAGAGACTGTGGAGGGAAGTGAGAGGTTGGTCGGATGGAGGCCGGTGAAAGCGTGGGAAGAAGTGAAGGAGAGGGTTGCGCGGGAGCCGCAGGAGGCGCTCATAGGCGACGCCAGGGACCTGCTGTGGGTCGTGGCCGACGTGCTGATAACGGCCCTGTTATTCGTTGATGCTGAGAGTGATGGGAGCCCGGTCGCGGGTGATGTCCTTCGACGGTTCATTGTGATCAAGAAGTTGGGTGGTGAAGCGGTGGCTGCTCGCGCGAGACAGAGCGAGGGTAGCAGGCTGCGTGAGGACCAGCTGATTGTTTATGGGCAGAATTCAGGGAGTCCCATTGCGCGGTTGTAATACTTGGAGTCAAACCTGAGGGAGTCCAATCTCCATGAATGTGTATGATCACTTGCGCGATAGAGGGAGGGGATTATCAGTTTACCGGAGCTTGATGCCAGGGCATCTTGCGGTGCCATCTGCTGGAATTTTATGTGGTGCATGTGGGGTGCGTTCCAGCGCGCCGGTACAGTGGAACGCCTGTGCACACTCTGGCCCTGGCCTATCACAGCACGCGTAATCGAGCGGCCCCTGAACCCCAAAAGCCCGCCCCCATCTCGCCATCGCGAAGCTGCCCAGAACAATTCCATGATCCGCCGTCTCCTTTCAGTTGCCCAAATGCGCGCCCCAAAAACAGAAGAAACGTCCCGTTTCTTCACATCGTCCGCCTCTCAACGGCCAACCCGACGCGTCACACGCGCCTCTGCGAAACTTCCAGGCCCTTCCCCTGCCCCTGCTGTCCCCGAGCTCTCCGACATCGAAGATGCGATCTCTCAAACCCCCCGTAAGCGCCGGCGCGTCGCTAAGGACGAGGAACCTCCCGTGAAACTTGAAACCGCGTCCATCACCGCATCTAAACCCAAGCGCACGCCCGCGCGCAAGGTCAAAGACCCCGAAACAGGAGCTCCAACAACGGAGCCACCGACCTCTTGGCTCGAAACCTACAACGCCGTCCTCGAGATGCGACGGCCCGGCGGGGTCGCGTCGAACGCGGCGGTCGACACCATGGGCTGTGAGCGGCTGGCGGACCGGAGCGCGAGCGAGAGAGATAGGCGGTTCCAGACGCTCGTGGCGCTGATGCTCTCGAGCCAGACGAAGGACACGGTCAATGCGGCGGCGATGGAGAGACTGAAGACGGAGCTTCCAGCATGGAAGGCGGGCGAGCCAAAGGGGTTGAATTTGGAGAATATGCTTGCTGTTGAACCGGGGGCCTTGAACGAACTTATACGGGCTGTGGGGTTCCATAACAACAAAACAAAGTATGTTCCTAACCTTTCCCCTGGCCGTAGTCTTTCCCCATGCGCTAGAGATAGGGAACTAATTTTGCTATTCGCCGCAGATACCTCAAGCAGGCAGCTGTCATCCTTCGCGACGAGTTCAATGGCGACATTCCCACCACCGTTAAGGGCCTCACGTCCCTGCCGGGCGTCGGCCCCAAGATGGCTCACCTCTGCCTCTCCGCTGCCTGGGGCCGCACCGAGGGCATCGGCGTCGATGTACACGTCCACCGCATCACCAACATGTGGGGCTGGCACAAGACGCGCAACCCTGAGGAGACGCGCGCCGCGTTGGAGGCTTGGCTGCCGAGAGATAAGTGGCATGAGATCAACTGGCTGCTCGTCGGGTTTGGACAGACGGTCTGCCCGTCCGCGGGGAAGCGGTGCGGTGAATGTAAGGTTGGCTTGGACGGGTTGTGCAAAGCTGCGGATCGTGGAAAGGTAGCGGCCGGGAGGGAGGCGGCGAAGGTGAAAGGAGGAGTGGAGGAGGAGGGAGAGGTGAAGGTAGAGGCAAAGGTGAAGGTGGAGGAGGGTGACGAGGTGGGCAATATGGCATCTGTGGTGAAGAAAGAGGACTCCGAGTAGCGTTTCAACGCTCCCCGTGGAGCGTTCGTGCCTGAGTAGGGAGAGACTACGCTAGCGAATGAGATACCCCCATGCTAGTTCACAGAACCAAGAAGGTCGGGACGATAGGGCTTCAAGGTCTTCACAACCCCTGTCGCCTCCGCTTTCCCGCCTCCGCGCTGGACAATGAACCAAACGCCATGGCAACGCACTAAACGCCAGCTTCAAACGATATGCAGCGGATAGGGGGCTGTCTGTGCCTTGGAAAGTGCCTTCAGCTCCTCTTTGTCTTTGTTCCTCACAACAGGAGCTACGTCCGGGGGGCATGTTGGCGTTGCAGGCAAACTTCGTTGTTGGGGGACATCTCCGAGTGTATAAACTTGCCCGGTTCCCGACCAAAATTGAGACGAGCTTTTCCCCGTCATCATCGCTGCATCTTCTCATCAACACAATGTAGCATCCTTTTTCTGTCCTCAACCTTCAGGAACGAGAGCTTCGCCGCTTTTCGGCGACGGTATCTCGAGAGCGCCTGTCACGATGTCTCTTTTTGTGTAGGGAGGCGCCTGTTCGGTCTGGGACCCAAGCCACTCAGTTGCATACCATAACCCACGGAGCCGGTCGGCCCTAAACCGACCTAGATGGACCACCACCTCCGAGGGAGAAGGACACGCACCGGTGAGTTTATGTCTCTCCCGAAATACTACAAAACTTGCCCAACAAGGAAATACTGACGACGAAAGGTGGTCTAGCCAGTCATAACCGCTGGGTGACCCGGTCATGATGATCATAGAGCGGTTTCCCGACTGGCAAGCCCAGCTTTGTGCCAAGATGGTGGAGAGCAAAGAGACCATACTGGGGTACTGCCGCGACCTCGAAACAAGATCTCAGCATGGCTTGACCTGACCAGCGTTAGAGCCTCACGATGGAAACCATCGGACGACTGGAAGCGGTATACACCGGCGCCGGTGCCACTTCGTTCGCGGGACGAGGTTAAAAACAAGAATGCTCCGCGGAGGCTCGAACTCGGCACCTTTACCAATATCGCGTTCCACACCAAAGGTCTGCGGTAGACCACAGATATCTTCGATGCCAAGGAGACACCCACCATCTATGGTCCAGTATACACCAAGATACGGACCGTATAGTCGTGGCGCTTCGTTTCAGCAACGCCGTTTGCGTACCAATATACTCGCACAATGGTTCAGGGCTCAGAACAAGGATGAGGCGGAAGTGTACGACTTCATCGCGGTCCAGGTCAAGGGCAAGAATAGGGGGCGCCGGAGAATGGGCCGCAAGGCCTTGAAGGCTATTAAAATATCTCCAGCACGACAAAAGTGTTCCCCCGGAAGGAGTCATACGCCAGGTTCACGGGGCCGGCGTGCCACGCCTACAGCGCCCCATGTGGTATCGTAGGGAAGCTGGATAACCGCTCGAGGGGCCATCTCCTGCATCTGGTATGGCAGAAACCGGGTGCCTAGCTACTGGAAGGCTCATGGAGATGGGTCAGCGACGTTATAGGGTGCTAGATTCCACAATTAGCACTGGAGGATGCCCAGGACCTTAGAGGCGCCGGGGCCAAATGAGAGGTGGGTAAGTGATGATGTCGTTCCGGGAACGGACAGCGCAGGGGCTGGGGAAGTCAGAGGTGATAGGATCGGATTATTCACGCTCACCCTAGAAAAACCATTTCCTTGCATGAGGTTTGGATGCCTTGGAGCAGCAGTTTGCCATTTGAGGATTGTGGGTATATTGGCGTCCAAGCAGCAGTGGGGTTAGGTACTGATAGGAGACGCCGTGTAGGGTAGCTTCAATATCTCCGCAAAGGGATGCATTTCGGCTCAGTGGCATTTTGACTCGGTGAATCCTTCGAGTTCCCCTCTGAAGTCTGTAAGACTTCGTTAACCTTCGGACCGATGGACGTTTCATCCTCCCTTTCGCGCGGGTGGAATCGGGACGTCATGTTCCTGGATAGTTAGCCAATTACGTCACTTCGCCTTCGGGTTGTGATATCACTAGCTGATGTCACATTTCGGGTAGGATAAGATTTGGGATAATCGACAAGAGAATCGAGGTGCTAATTTTCTAGGGGGATCTATTTTTCCCCATTGTCGTCATGTTATTATTGGAGTCTTCCTGGCTTAGTGGGGTCGATTTCCATGTATAATGACCGCCCAACTCATGGAGTCATGAGGGACCTCACGATGACAGCATAATATTAGCTCTGATAACAGGCTTGGCTCCATGCACTCGGAATTAGGTTGGGCAGTTGGGCAACAATGCAAGGCGACGAATCTGTAATTTTCCAGCTTTGAAACTGAGGGTTCGGCGGAGACATGACCGGAAGCGCCGAGATACTTCGGGCCGGGCCCGGGACAAACCGGCGCGATCTATGACTGCGATGACGGGAAGAGGCGGGATTATTGTTATCTCTAATATCTCTCCGGGGCTGTAATTTCCCCCGTTTGAAACTCCGAATCTAAAAGACTCCGCGGAGAACGTGAATCAAATTGCCGATTATCACAGGTCCTCACGATGCCTTCTATCTGGCCCGCGGATCGTTTCTCCAAAGTGGGGGTTATCAGAGACTTGGCGCTTCGGGGGCCTCCCGTCGGGCGAAGACAACGGCACCCGGAAAAAACGCCTCGGAGGCAAAGCGGGTACTTCCCGGAGGAACCCCGAGACGATATGAAAGGTCGTTCGGCTCCAAGGTCGGAGATCCGGAAGCGTGAAGCATCAAGACGAAGCATCTTGGCCTTCTAGCCGACTACAACCGAGCTTCCAGCCGTGGCTTCTCTCAGCCACCGGGGGTATGGATCCCAGCGTCGGACGCTAACCCGGTAGCGGTATGGGAAGGGCTTAACCCACGTTTGTTGGGATTGAACAACAAGTGGATCATCGTGGCCCTGCGCACTAGAATTTGTCCGGCCTCGCCCCAAACGAGCCTCACGGCAACGCACGTTCCCCCCTGAGACGTCCAATTTCTCCAAATATGGGTCCTCGGGAAGACGCGGCGTATCGGCTGTGGGGCCCGGAGTTGAGGCCCGTTCCATTGCGTGCTGGAAACACGGGTATCGTTGAGTCTGCGGAGGAACTCTGTGTGCCTTCGTGATATCCGAGTCATTGATATCTGTTTGTTGTCCGGGGGAAAGAGGGCTGAAAGTGTTGAGATTTTTGTGTCTGGTGATTTTATGGCAGGGACAAGGTGTGAGAGGTGGCTTGATAAACACTTTCGCCCCATTGGATGAAATTTGCTGGGGAACTGGGGTGGAGGGGTTCTCCATACTCCTGCCTCCGGGCTGTTCCTTTGCCAGGGCGGCCACCGGACGCAGGCGTCATGTCGTAAAGTGGAGAGCTCCCTGCCCGGTAAGCCCAGCGTGCCTTAACGCCAAGACACCCCCCCTGCTTCACTTCAGAATGGACCCTCTCGACAAACCTCACTTGAAATTGTCCCCGTATCGAAGCAAAGGCATCAAAACTCGGAATGTGGAGGGTCCATGGGTTGCCGAATCGAACCCCGCAAAAGGTACCTTTGACAA
This sequence comes from Microascus cirrosus, assembly GCA_030271035.1. Classification (NCBI taxonomy): domain Eukaryota; kingdom Fungi; phylum Ascomycota; class Sordariomycetes; order Microascales; family Microascaceae; genus Microascus; species Microascus cirrosus. The sequence goes on along the minus strand of JAMBUN010000341.1, from coordinate 121,360 downwards.
CGAGGATGAGGGACGGCAACGAAACCGAGACGGAGTGCCAAAATGGAAAGCATCCTCGAGGGGCATCTGGGAGGGAGTAGGGCGGTTGGCTGTGGTCTTTTCTGATGTGCAGAGAGCTTCCCATACAGTGTCCGCGGCCGTGAAGGCACGCCCAGTGCCCCGCTATTCCCCATGACGACATACCTTTTCGGCGCGTACTTCTACCCGATGCCGACACCATCAGCCCACCGACGACAACCTTGCATTACCCTTTCGGGCTGGCCATAGGTACACCCCGGAGAGGTCCCCCCAACTCCATTCCCCATCGGATGCACTGTACACCGCTATGCAGACCGAGCTTTACTGAACCAACCATGGCAATGCATGACATCAGATCTGATGGGAGAGGGAGGTCTCTTGTGACTGACGGCGCGGCATAGCACAAACGACGGAAGGGTTCTGGGCTCCTATTGCCGTCGTTGGATGTTCTTGGTACAATCGTCACTCCGTTTCTCCGTCAATATATGCCGGCGGGAAAAGCGCGTTCGAACATGGTGGAGGCCCTCCCCCGGCGTGCCTCATCTGGCTTGTCGTTCAAGGGGGGTCATCAACTGACCACCAATGTACTACGTAGTACCGTTATCCCGTTCATGTCGGTTTGGGGCTCCGTCAGCTTCCGTACCTCGGACAAGTCAAGGACATGGATATGGAGAGAAGACTATTGGACCTTACCTGCTATGGCTACGCTCTCGGGTTGACATGCACCCCCTCCCCTCCCCGGCTCTCCCCAGAATATAAACTCCACCGAACACGCTGTTGTCTGGTTGTATCCCCAGATGACCCCTCCGCTACACACCATCTATTAAACGGCCATTACAACATCTTCCCAGGTTATTGGCCTTGGCCCTCCCTGAGACACCCTCCTTCTTCTTCCCCTCTTTCGCCACAGCTCTCAACCTCTACCAGAATCGACCTCGCCGAACTACGAAGGAAGCCTGACCCTGTTGATCGACGACGCCAGTCACTTTGCCTGGAAGCTTCTCTAACGCCGGAAGAGCGTCTCTTCCAGGGACCCATCTTCAACCTATCGGCCTGAAGTCCGCTGTTCCTCTTCAGCTTGTGGGATTTTTACGACTCTCATCTAAATCCCGACTCCCTGGATACTGATATCGATTGTTTACCCCCAATCCCCAGTACTTCCTCCCTTGTCCCGGAGCATCCCAAACTCACCCTCCTCATTTGAGGCCGAATCGAACGTTTGGGGAAAGCTACGAGCAATATCATAGCTGGCTGATCGGTTCAAACGGGTACCCCGCAGTGTGTTGTCGCACAAGAACAACACTGATACAAGAAGGCTCGACGGCACCGGTGGCTACAATTGGCGAATCCTGGACGGGTGCTTACAAAGAGTCCTACCAAGGTGAGTTCCTTTTCTCTCTATCGTCATCGCTTGTATTTATTCTATTTTTCCCGGTCGTGTTGAAGGGTGTTGGAACGTGCAACAGGACGAAACGGTTAGCCATTCCTATCCCTAACCGACCATCTCGTTTCCTATCCCGCCATCCTGTCAGCAAGTGCGACGTTTCGTTATCCACAGCACTGATAAGAGACATTGATTGCAATGTCGGTAAGATAAGCTCGGCCTCTTATACCTAGCCAGCCGCATCTTGCCCTTACCAATTACACATTTCCTTCCGATACACCTTACGACGTCCCGTTCGTTTCTTTTATTCCAATTGAATCCCTGGATCGGATGTCCGCAAGCGGGACATAGGAGACAGAGGGAGGAGGCCTTGGTTAATATTGCGGAGGGTGCACACAATGCAGAACCAAGACCGAAGAAGCTCGCCATCTACCCTGGGCGCAAAACTACAGAGGGCCGCTCGTCCGCAACCCTAATCTGTGCCATGCACAGGAGCGCGAAGCCTTTTTGGAAATCGCAGCTACATTGCCAAGCGGGGCGCCAGCGGCTGGTGGATCCTGACTCTCTACATTCGACTTCGGCCCGCGCGGCGGGCTCGGCTCCCGACTCTCCTATCCACACTTCCCGCACCGCCCCGTTGCAGGGTCCGAGTCTATCTGAAGCCTTGGTTGGGCGTTGCAATTGCCTCAAAATCTCCACTCAGAACGGTCAGCCCGCGATTCACTGCGACCCAATATTAAGCGTTACCTTGTCGAGGTAACCCGTTCGACCGATGTCGTCAACTTGGCTCACGATCTCAGTTGCATACCTGAGCTAAACCGTTCTCTCTCTAATCCGTATTGTCCTGTATTCCCCGGGGGTAGCCTGCCCAAGTGGCTTAGCTGGCTCGATAAACAAACTCAGAGAGTTCTGGTTTGGTTGGGCGCAGTACTGGCGTCATTGGAATGGCTGGCGGAGGTGCATGGTGTGACTAGCGGAGACATTGGGCAGGCACGATTCTGAATACTCTCGTGGTGTACCTTGGGCTACTAGCCAGCTTTGTACATCCATGAATAACGCCCAGGTCGCTCCTGTCGTGTCTTTCCGTTGGGAATGTGGCAAGCGCCACCCCGACCCCTCGGCCGGTCACCTAGCGCCTTCCTCATTGCATTCATTCCTACCACACTGAGCTGCCCGGTGAGATATCAGTGGACAGGTTGCCTACCGACCCGAGGAGTCTTTATCTTACTCCTCAATTTGAGCACTCTTTGTCGCTTATTTTCCCATCCTGCTGGCAACTCTCGGTCCGTCCTGCCGCTTCCTGAGCCTGGAATACCGCCGAGAAAGTCTCGGGAAGTCTATCTCTCTGACTTCAGTTGCTACTTCGGGTTGTAATCAGCCGAGTTCAAGGATACACTCACCTTTGCTCCTTCCGCTCTTCTCCACGGCCTTGAAACCTTCTTTGCGATTCCTACTGAGGCCCACACGTCCTGTTCTTCCTTTTGACCCTGAGCATTCGCCAGACAACCTACGCGCATATCAACTCCAGACGTCCACTGACCAAAGCAGTAATCGGAATCCGATATCATGGTCGTGAAAAAGACAGAGCAGGCGGCCGCTCCGCCGACCGACTTCCTCCACACTCCGCTTATGCGCGCAGCACTGCCGTTCGTCAACGGAGGCATAAGTGGCATGGTAGCTACCACAGTCATCCAGCCGGTCGACATGGTAAAAGTGCGAATCCAGCTTGCTGGAGAGGGCATCTCCAGCGGCCCGAAGCCTACTGTCCTATCGGTCACACGGAATATCATAGCCAGTGGCCGAGTCCTCGACCTCTACACCGGTCTGTCGGCCGGTCTCCTCCGGCAAGCAGTGTACACGACCGCTCGGCTCGGCTTCTTTGATACCTTCATGATTTCCCTAAAGGAGAAGGCTAAGGATCAGGGCCGTGAGGTGGGTTTCAGAGAGCGGGCTGGAGCGGGCCTCGCTGCGGGAGGTCTCGCCGCCATGATAGGAAACCCAGCAGACCTGGCTCTCATCCGAATGCAGAGTGACGGTCTGAAGCCCGCCGCCGAGCGCAAGAATTATAAGTCCGTCATTGATGCCCTGGGATCTATTGGCAAGTCGGAAGGGATCGGCGCCCTATGGGCCGGAGCCGCGCCTACAGTGGTGCGAGCGATGGCTCTCAACTTCGGTCAGCTCGCCTTCTTCAGCGAGTCGAAGGCACGTTTGAAGGAGAACACGTCATTGTCGGCGAAGAACCAAACCCTCTGCGCCAGCGCTATTGCGGGCTTCTTCGCCAGCTTCTTCAGCCTGCCGTTCGACTTCGTCAAGACACGTCTGCAGAAGCAGCAGCGAGCTCCAGACGGTAGCCTGCCATACCGAGGTATGGTGCACTGCTTCACGAAGGTTGCCCGCCAGGAGGGTCTCCTACGGTTCTACCGCGGATTTGGCACGTACTATGTTCGAATTGCACCCCATGCGTAAGTCAATTGATACATCAGCCGGAGACTTTAAGCTTGACTGACTGACACTCAATAGGATGGTGACTCTGATCGTGGTGGATTACCTGGGCTGGCTGACGAAATAATGGTTCTGGAATTCAGAAGGAAGATGATGACAAGGGGAGAGGCGGGAAAAACACGTCCAGATACCCCGCGGGACGAAGCGGGGACGTCGATTGAGTCGAGAATCTGGACTTGAACTTTGCTATTGCTTTAAAGGCAGGCATGACTCTGCAGCGAGCGCCTTACGAGTATGTCGCGGCGTGTCTTTGCATTCAACACCAAGATACTCCAACCTCGCTTCGATTTCGTACGAGATTCCCGAGCTAGAAGTGCTGCGCTAGGGGTAGCTAGGAGTGGAGGATACGACTACTGATCCAATACTGCGCGGTTCGGATTCGGGATTATATTTGTTCGCCAGCATCATTAACTTTTGTGTCTGATGAATACGAGATACCTTCTGTTATCAGTTTAGGGTTTGTTCTATCCTTTACCAAGCGACTAACTGGGCGTATCGTGTGGAGCGTACTACTCCTGGAACCTTACGAAATAACTATATTCTCCTCTCCTCTGCGCCGGACGAGGTAGTGGCTATTCTACTCCGCCATGACGGTAGAAAGGAGCGGGGAAACAAAGACGCGAGGTGTTGGGCGGATAAATATGCCGGGACGAGTGGAGAAGCGATCGACAGCGGGGGAGGGGCAGACCCGGGGTAAAAGGAAATGGGGCCAAGACCGTGATTTGCCAATTGGAAACCAAAGAACATGGGGCTCGGAGTAAAGCAGCGCGAGAATGGAGAGGCCCCTTCGTTTATATAAGTAATATGTACGCAGTCGTGTTGGGGTAACATTTTCGCGCGCTTTGCTTTGCTTCGGAGAGGCTTGACGGATATAGACCACGCTAGCACGAGGATGTTGACGACTCTTCTCCTTGCCTTCGGCCTCTCGAGTGCGGTCTTTGGACAGGAATACTCGGAGGAGCCACCGGCAGCTGCGGCGAACTCGACGTTTTACAACCCCATCTTCCCGGGCTTCCACCCGGACCCGAGCTGTATCTTCGTACCAGAGTGGGACAACACGTATTTCTGCGCGGCGTCGAGTTTCAATGCGTTCCCTGGGCTTCCCATCCATGCGAGCAAGGACTTGAGGGATTGGAGGTTGATTGGTGAGTCTGCGCCTTCGTTTTTTAGACTGGTTCAGAGCTGGGTTTGGGAAACTCAGAGGACTGGATTAGAACTTTGACTCCACGTGGGTGTGTTGGGTAGATGGCTGATGAAACAGGATATGCGCTGAATCGGCCGGAGCAACTCCCGCGCCTGGCGGAGACGAACCGATCGACGAGGTATGGACTCGCGCGAGGCTGTATATGCACTGAAGTCTAATGCCTGGCAGCGGGATCTGGGCACCCACACTTCGCTACGAGGACGACACTTTCTGGATCTTCACCACCCTCGTAGATGACGACAAGGAGGAGGATGACGCCTCGAGATGGGATAATGTGCGTCACTACCCATATCTCGCACCTCGATGTTGAAAACCATTCCGGCTAAACTTACAGTACTGGTGCAGATCATCTTTAGCGCCGAAAACCCTTTTGATCCGCTCTCCTGGTCCAAGTCGACGCACTTTGAGTTCGAAGGATACGACCCCTCACCCTTCTGGGACGAGGATGGGAAGGTTTATGTCACGGCAGCACATGCGTGGCGGGTTAGGTAGGCTCTTCTTACGGAGTTCTATCTCTCTGAGGTTGGCTGACGAGGAACTAGCCCCGGGATCCATCAGGCGGAGATTGACCTAGAGACGGGAGAGGTGGGGGAGTGGGAGGTGATTTGGGAAGGGACAGGTGGAGAGGTGAGTTAGAGCTGTCACTGCGGATACCCAAAGGCCAGCCTAACGCAGAAAAGGCTCCCGAAGGCCCGCATATCTACTACAAGGACGGATTTTACTACCTTCTCGTAGCTGAAGGTATGCCACACTCCTCTGTCGTTGGGGGTTCCAAAGCTGACTTTGCATAGGGGGGACGGGTCACGACCATATGGTGACAATCTCGCGGTCTGAGAGTTTGTTTGGCCCATTTGAGTCTAACCCCGCGAACCCGATCCTCACAAACACGAATACCACGAGCCTGTGTAAGTGTCGGAGAAGGGGCCCCATGTAGCTTACCATACTAATACTAACTACGTCTAGTCCAAGCAGTCGGCCACGCCGATCTATTCCAGGACAAGGATGGAAACTGGTGGGTATATCCTGTGGAGAGCTGTAGGATATGAAACGACCGTACTGACCAAGTAGGTGGTGCGTCGCGCTGTCAGTTCGTGGTGGAGACGAGTACCTGCATTTCCCTATGGGGCGAGAGACGGTCATGTCACCTGCTACGTGGCAGGAGGGCGACTGGCCGTTCGTGGATCCGATCAGGGGCACAATGGAAGGGTGGCCGATGGCTGAGAGGAATACCGACGTCGAGGGACTTGGGTGAGTTGTCTGCCCGTGACGGGGCCCGCAGCTTTGCCAACTAACGTCTCTTGTCCGTAGGAGATGGGTCTCGGACCGCGAAGACGATATAACTGTCTTCAACGAGAGCCTCCCGGTCCATTTCCAGTACTGGCGCTTCCCGAATCCAGACCACTTCGAGGTCTCGTCCGACATCCTCCGCATTAACCCCTCGAGCGTGAACCTCACCGCCCTAAACGGCAACTACGCCGGCCCCGAGGGTCAAGCATTTGTGGGGCGCAAACAGCAGGATACACTCTTCTCGTTCAGTATAAACCTCGAATTTGCGCCCGAGGTTGAGGGAGAGGAGGCTGGCGTTAGTGCATTCCTGACGCAGAATCATCATATGGATTTGGGGATTGTTCTGCTTCCTGCTGGATCGGGGACGACGCCTTCGATCGAGGGTATCGAGGGCGGGGAGGACACAGGGGACGAAGCTGAAGGAGATAACGACGCAGAGCCGACTACGGGAGGGAAACTGATCCCGCATTTCCGCTTCAGGGCCGAGTCATACGTGCCCGTCCCGGAACCGCTCGTGGTCCCCGTCCCCGAGGAGTGGGAAGGCGAGACGCTGCGTCTGGAGATCAGCGGCAAGAACTACACACACTATTCGTTCTCCGCTGGCCCGGCTGCGCGGAGGCACGAGGCGAGGACGTTCATGGAGGCGTCGAATGAAGCTTTGAGCTGGGGGTTTACTGGCAAGTCGGATCTTGACGTCCCCTTGGTGGACATTTACTGTAATTGTTTGGGGATAGAGTGCTAACCTTTGGAACAGGGGTGATATTAGGTGCTTACGCGACGAGCAACGGAGGGGAGGGATCGGCGCCGGCGTATATCTCGGAGTGGAAATATGTTCCGCACGAGCAGTTCAGGGACTGAAGGAGCCCCCCAACCCCCGCGTCCGGTTCTCTTCACGCGGTTCGTGGTAGCGTTAATGTATATAAGCTCGCCGGCGTGAGATTGTGCATAACCACTATAATCCATAGTCCTCATCACTTCCGCCTCGGATGGTATCGGGCGAAAGGCCCAACTCCGATACTATTAGGCGATGGACTGATGAGATGCTTGATGCTCCATGATCACTCCACGATCACTAGGTCGGCTCTGGTTCCCCTGGCTCGTCCGCATTTTCAATGCTGCGCATGACCTGGTCGCGGAATGTGGAGCGCCGACTAAAAGAAGTTCGTGCCCCGAGAGCCCCACTGCTCCCCAGAAGCTAGACTCCTTTTTATCCTCCCCGTTCGCCCGAGTTATTCAACAGACGAATTCAGTAAATGATTCTCGTTTGTTTGGTGGACCCCTCAACTAGACATCTAGATGCCCTCAACTGCCCCTTATCCTTCTAGTGATACGCAGAATACCAATTTCCGTAGTCTCCTCCCTCCGTCTTGCGTGGCCCATTTTCCAGCATCCATGCCCCGGTCTTACCCAGAATCCTGCGTCCACTTGGTGCCTGGCTAGACTCAACGGCGCGCGCCGATCCTCGCGGGAGATCTCCACTTTGTTCTCTTCGTTGGGAAGGATTCGAGTCCCAGTGGAGGTCTCTGGGGTGTAGTTTAATACTGGACGCAAGAGTCAGGTGGTTGGTAAGAGGCGGGTTGATCATCCCCTTGCTGGGCATAACTGCGAGATGTGGAGCAAGCATACCGGAGCGGAGATCATTCAGAGAAGGCCCATGCACGTCCCAGCTGTCACAAAGGACGCCTCAGGGAAGAAGAGACATTTACCCATCCTTCTTGTCTACGACGGCTTCGGTGAGATATTTCGATGTTGCCGGATGTCCCTGGGGAACTTATTCAAGAACGGATCCGATATCATCGGATTCTGCAGTTGTTCATTTTGCAGACAGGAAGCCCCACTCCAGCCGGATGAAAGCCGAGCCAAGCACGTTTTCTGGGCGGGAAATGCGCCGAGTCTTCGTCCAAAACTTGGTTGCGAGTGTCGCATTGCATGCTTCTTCTTCTTCGTCTTCTTCTTCTCCTTGTCTTCTTTGGACCTCATCTCGGCTAACGGCTTCGTGGGGGGCCGATCATCGTAATTCTGAACTGACGACTCCGCGTCGCAGGATCCCCTCATGCCCAGCTTCGGGCGAACCTCACCCGTTGCCGTCTTGATCGCGGTTATCGCGTGGGCTTTTTCTTTTGTTTTTAGTTTATTTTATTTGGTGGGGGCCCACCCTGCCGAGCGCCGCTGGCCCGAAAATATCTGTGCGTGCCGTATGATCCGAGAAAGCCCCTGACTTTCTCGTGTTAAGCATTCTGGAAAAATTCAAAAATAAAAAAAGAGCTCGCGAGCTAACCCCGATGGGGTCACGGAAGCGCTCCGCGGCTGCGCCTCCCGAGCAGAGGGGGAAGGGGGGGCCCGCGGCCAAAGGGATCCAGGGGTCTCCGATTTGACCAGAGCCGTCAGATCTTCGGGTCCTAGGAAAACAGGCCGTGCCTTGCGCGTTATCTTGAAACTCCCCGTGCTCGTTTGCGGCGAAGATCCCTTCCGTTGAAATGTCGGGGACCCGGGAAGCAGGGCTGGTTGTGTCAAGGGTTCGCTGTGGGTGCAACGCCAGCAGGGGGGCCGCCCGAAGAGCGCCACAAGGCCCTGCAAGCGGCCCCCACCGAGGCAAGACTCTTTCCGAGTTGGGAGAATGGCCAGCGCTGCTTACTCCCCCACGTCCCCTCCGGTGCCCCGGTCACTCTCCCCCAAACCCTCAGACGCAGGTACTCGGGGATTTGATCCTGGCTGCAGAGCACCACGGTCCGTTTTCCATTTCGCGCGGGACGTTGAATTTTCCACAGCCTTCCTCGCTTCGCGGTACAACCGGTATCTCTCCCCCTTTCGAACTGTGAGCCTTGCTTCTTCGCACTTCGCGAATCATTTATAACATCTCACTTTCCCCCAAGGTGGGACCTCGGGGAAAGTGCCCCCTGATTCCGGAGCTTTCGGACTTCTGCAAGGGCCCCATATTAGGCCGCTAACGGGAGTCTGTTCGAGCTCTTGTCCCGAAGCTAAGGAAACTTTTATTGTCTTGGATTGCCCCTCCCCACTTCTTGCTTTTCCTCGTCTTGGCGAGCATGCAATGACCGAGAGCAATATCAAGTTCGTGAGGACCACAATGCTCGTCCTGGTCTCTAATATCCCAACTACTGCCACTCGTTCCTCCTGAGGATACCACCTGCTCGCTATCATCATTCCCGATCTCGCAACCCTCCGCTCGCCACCCCCCTCTCTCTCCTGGGGAGAGCAACTGCTTCTTACCCACTGCTCTCTACCCGGCTCACACCATACGGGGACGACACAATGGACGTCATGGAGATGTTCCGGTTAATATACCAGGAGGAGCTCCCGCCGGACATCGGGCCCATCCGCAAGCTCCTCCAGGATTACAGCGACATCAATCCGAACCAGGTAGAGTCGCATCTCTACAAGATTGTACGTCCCCGAGCATGATCTCTAAGCTTCGAGCCGATCCCCCTGGCTTGGCGCCAGTGTGACGCTGAACATATCTAACTCTCGCACTTATAGCGAAAACAAGCCTGGAGGGCAACGCGCTACCCATGTATCGGTCGCTGGCGTTTTCTCTACATCGACCCGTCCACAGATTCTCGCTATCAGAGCGTCCTCGCCCGCCTAACTGCACCGGGTTCTACCGACGTCCTCCTCGACCTCGGCTGCTGCGTTGGCCAGTCCCTCCGCCAGCTCTCGGCCGACGGCGTCCCCGCCGCGCGCCTTTTCGGCCTCGACATCAACCCCTCGCTCATCGAGATCGGCTTCGACCTCTTCCGAGATCGCAGACGCGCGCCGGCAAGCTTTGTGGTGGGGGACATGCTTGATGCGGACGACAAGGAGCTCGAGAAGCTGGACGGAAGGGTGAGCATCGTGCATGCATCCAACTTCTGGCACCTGTTTAGTTGGGATCAGCAATTAGCCATCGCCGTGCGACTAGCGGCATTCTTCAACGCTGAGGGAGCCATGGTGTACGGGCGGCAGGTGGGCGCCGCCAAGACGGGCGCGCAAAGCCGAGCGGGGACATCTTTTCTCCACGACCAGGAGAGCTTCCAGCGGCTGTGGGATCAGGTCGGGGTGCTGACAGGTACGAGGTGGACAGTCGAGATGGAGTTCGTCGGGGAAAGGCTTGCCAAGATTCCCGGCTTCGCAGGAGAGTCCAAGGCGGCGAGATACGGCGTGCACAGAATAGAATGAGTGGGCGACACAAGGAACTGTTGTTATGTATTATTAGATCATGAAGTCATGGCAGCGTTAGGTGTCTGGGGGCATTTGATTATAGGATAGCCTGGGTTAGAACAATGGGATTGTTATGTTTACAATGGCAGGAAGTCTTGGCCATAGCCTCAATACTGTGATCTTTGTGAAAGCCTCCTTGCCCAGAATGTCACCAAGCAATTAGATCACGTGACTTCGTGAACTTCCGTGACAGACTTGGTCGCGCCCCCTCGCGCCATTCACGCTCCTGCACCCACCTCCAATGCTAGGCTCTGGAATTTAAACCCTATCCCTCCGGGGCCTATTAGTTGGACGATTCCTCCCTGGCTATTGAGTAGACCCAGATAGCGTCTATTAGCTCTGGGCTGGGCGGCAACGCTGCTTTTGCGCCAGCGCACGAGGCTGAGCTCAGGCACGATGTCGGGTCGGAGAAGATTGAATCGGAGCGCCCGGAGCACACCGAATGACGAGGTCCCGACTCGAACACCGCGAGATATCTATTCGGAGATGCTTGCGGACGCTGGAGTCGGACGAAGCCCGGAGCCAGAACGACCCTTGAAGCGACGGAAGGCGAGGGGGTCCGGTGACAGGGAGGATGGACCCAGTGTCCAGGGCGGGCCTTCATCGCACGGTAAATCGGAAGGCCCAGGGCCCCAGGGGGATGAGGATGATGAAGAGGAAGGAATCGACTTCGAGGATGTGGAGATCCCGAAGCCGACGATCCAGACCTTGTATATGGGGTCTGAGGACGATGATTCGGAGGACGAAGATGACGGCATCGTGTTCGAAGACATGGACTTCAACATCCACCCCCCCGATGAGAGGGCCGCCGAGTCTTCTGAGACGAAGGCGATGGAACTAAACCTCACGGCGCAAAAGGCCGCCATGTCACCCGTCAAGAGAAGATGTCCGAAGAAGAAGCCGCTGACGAGGGAAGAGAAGGAACTTCGGGTAGATGTGCACAAGGTACATCTTCTCTGTCTTCTCTACCACTGCGCAATGAGAAACAAGTGGTGCAACGATGAGAAGGTGCAGAAGTGTCTCAAGACGCTGCTGACACAGCGGATGCTGAACTACCTGAATCCAAGCAGGAAGCTAACACAATTTGGGCGGACGGAGGCTTTCAAGAAGGGTCTGGAAGAGGTTGGACACATGTTCAGGATAAAGTACCAGATTACTGAGCGTGGCCTTCGGAGGGCGCTTTGGGTGGAAGATAGTGAAGACCTCGGCAAGGTACGGCCTACTCGTCTATTACTTCCTCGAGTATTGTATACTAATTTTATTACTCATATGAAGTATGAACCACCCCCAGACTTGGAAACTTGTCTGGATAAGGCAGACTTCCTTGAGGCCGCGAGAACGCTCCAGAGCTCCCGCGACGTAGGAGCTCAGCTCTACTGCGCGTTATTACGAGCCGCCGGGGTTCGCGCACGGCTAGTGTGCTCTCTACAACCCCTTTCATTCGTGACCGGCAGTCCCACGTTGCCCATGCCCAAAGGACCTAGGACACCGGTGAGGGAACCTCCGTTAGCGGCAGGGCCTCCGATGCCTCTAAGAAATACATCGAGGAGGGACCCTGAGATAGTATCTTCCAGTACACCTGCGCGACGTCGACCTGGTTTCTTAGCAACTACGCCCCATCATCGACCGCCGACTTCCACACTCCAAGGCTCCAAGCAAGTTTCTGCCCCCAAGGAGATCAACGAGTCGGCCTTCCCTGTCTACTGGGTTGAAGTCCTCGATGTGGCGCACCAGAAATGGCAGCCTGCAGACCCGCTTGTGACCCGAACGTTTTGGCGCACGCGTGTCTTTGAGCCTCCCCTGACAGATCGCGAGAACGCCATGTCATACGTCGTCGCCTTTGAGGCAGATGGGACGGCCAGGGACGTGACGCAGAGGTACACGAAGGCATTCACCGCCAAGACGCGACGAGTGCGCGTCGAGACTGGGGATGAGCGCGGGGACGAGTGGTGGCGGGAGGCTATGAAGCGGTATACCCGCCCTGGATACCCTACCGACCTGGAACAGATCGAGGACAATGAGCTTGCGGCTGTGCGGGCAAGGGAGCCGATCCCCAAGAATATTGCCGACTTTAAGAGCCACCCGTTGTACATCCTCGAGAGACACCTACGGAGAAATGAAGTATTGCTGGAGGGTTCCAAGGACGTAGGCACTGTTACGGCGGGACCGAAGGCCCCAACAGAAAGGGTCTATCTACGGCGTAACGTGCGGGTGGCGCGTAGCAGAGAGAAGTGGTACCGGATGGGGAGGGTGGTGAAATTCAACGAGATCCCCGTCAAGTGGCTCCCGCCAGGTAAGAAGCCGGACGAGGAGCGCGAAAGGGACGACTCTGGAACCGGCGAGAACGGAACGCCGCTGTTCCTGTTGGATCAGACGGACCTGTTCCGGCACCCGCCGGTCGTGGACGGCGTGGTGCCGAAGAACAAGTTTGGAAACCTGGACGTGTACGTCCCGAGCATGGTGCCACCCGGTGGCGCGCACGTGGAGGATGAGCTGGCGAGGCGGGCGGCGTACATTCTCGGTGTTGACTGTGCGCCAGCGCTCACGGGGTTCCACTTCAAGGGGAGGCACGGTACGGCGGTGCTGCGCGGCGCGGTGGTGCCTGCAGAGACGGAGGAAGGTGTCCGGTGTGTGATCAAGGGATTACGGGATATGGAGACGGAGATGGAGGTTGAGAGGAGGAGGAGAGAGTGTCTCCGTATGTGGAGACGGTTGTTGATGGGGTTGAGGATAAGAGAGAAGATTTGGGCAGGGGTGGATGTGGAGGCAGAGGCAAGGGCTGAGGAGGAGAAGGAGAGTAGGGATGGGGAGAGGGAGAGGGAGGAGGAGTTCGAGAGGGCGGTCGAGGAGGCTGTTAGTGATGTGTCGGAGGAGTTTGCGATGGACGAGGAGGATTATGGGGGAGGGGGGTTTGTTGTTGAATGATGCACAAAGTTGGTTTGGTTTATGGGATTCGTTTGTATATCACTCGGTTGGCATTTAAGTTGCGAAACGAAGAAATGAAGTATACGAACTCGTCCCCTGCTTCACATTCCCAACGGCGAGGACTAAAGATGTCGGTCCTTGTGTGTTTAAAGATTGGCGGCACACAAGATGAGGTGGAATGTGAGACAGTGCAACTTAGGGACATCGTGAAAAGGAACATCCCGTGGACCTTCCCACACAGCCTACGCCTAACATGAACCTCAGAATGAACGCGCCAAGTTTACCCCGCTGATGCGTCGTCACCCTTCCAGCCTTATCAGCCGGCAACCAAGATCCGAGCCAATCCCCCTGTTTCCCGTCACCCAGGTTGCCGGAAACGGGAGCAATTAACGACGGACAATGCCATTTGCTCCATCGGGGTTTGCGTATACACCAACTGCTTAAAAACGTTCCGAGGTAGGTAGTTGATCTTCGCCTCCCACTAGCGGGACGTTCTGGAGGTGGTGGGTTCGCGAACGGGTAACCGGCTCAACGAGACTATACCCTTTTGGTAAGGTGGCTAGGGCCTCAAATTTGGGGCGGGCAGAGACGGGGGGTTCCTCCACGTGGCCGCGTTGGTTGACGCGGCCACGAACTGCGAGCGTCGTGAATTGTGACCTATTTAGGCAGCGATTCGGGGCGATATCGCCTGAGAGGGTGCGAACAGATCTTAGTATCTGGACTGAAGGATCACTAAGTCGCAGTGACGCGTGATGGCACTGCTTCGGTCTCGCATACCTCGCTTACACGCAACAGCAGCGAGAAGACGCTAATTTCCGCTTCCCGCCGGCAGGATTCGACGGCCCTCCGGCGCTCTCGCTTTCGTTTTCTCTGGCCCCAAGAATTAAGGTGCCCCACCCGTCCGAAAGGATTCCCACCCAGGCGCCCTCGCATTGGTGCAGCACACGCACTGCCCCCTTGCGCCCAGACGTTGCGAATACGCTGCAAAACGAGGCTCGGCACGGGGAGACCATGGGCCGCAAACAAAAGGACGGCCTGCCCTCTTCGCCGACGAACGGCTCTAGCGAGGGATGACGTCCGATACCCGTATCCCCCACGAGTTTTGGAACGCAAGCAACAGCGCGAAGGGAAGAGAGTCACTGTTCGGAAAACATCAAACTTTGGATGCCTAACACCGCTAGCCAGAGCGCTAGAACCTGTGCTCCAGCGGCTCCCCATGCCCTGCACCGATAACCTTTAGGCTTCTTTCCATCCCCACTACGTCACACCCGCCGACGCCTGGAAACAGAGTTTCGCCCCATCCCCAGTGGGGGAGACCTTGCTCGCCCGCCATGGCCTTCCTCCACCAGACGGCGACGCTGGTCAACAAGAACTTCAAGATCCTACTCGGCCGCCACGCAGGCAACACCACCATCTGGGCCCTGGCCGTGCCCGTCATCCTCGCCGCTCTCTTCTCCTTCATCAAGAACCTCCTTGTACCCCCCGCCGTCTACGGCGTCGGCAGCCCCTCGCCCATACGGACCCTTCCGGAGGCTTTGAACACGGCTGCCGACGACGGGCGCGATGCCGTCATATTCGTCAACAGCGGGCTGTCCGGCGGGGACATCGACCGCGTGATCGAGGCACTGGCCTCTGATGTGGAGGGCGCGGGCAAGGTGGTCGAGAGGACCGAGAGCGAGGATGACCTTCAGAGGCTCTGCAAGTCGTCGCTGCGCGGCGTGTCACGGTGCTTCGGCGCCGTGGTCTTCCACTCATCGCCAGACGAGGGGCCCAACGACTACTGGAATTACACTATGCGCATGGACGGCGCACTGTCGCCTATCAACATCAACGTCGAGCGCAACGACAACGACGCCGAGATCTATGTGCTCCCGTTCCAGTACGCCATCGACTCGGCCATCTCCGCCCTCGACGTGGACTCGGACGATGGCGCCTCGCGCAGGCTGCCGGACCGTATCGAGGCTTACCCCGTGACGACCCTGACGCAGGAGGAGTATGACGACTACATCCTGGAGCAGTACATGAGCGCCATTGTGGACGCCTTCGGCGTTCTCTTTGTCACGAGTATCATATTCATCACCTACCACCTTGCCGGCTTCGTAGCGACTGAGCGCGAGTCCGGCATGTCCCGCCTCCTTGATGCCATGATGCCTGTCAGTAAGCGGTGGCACGCCCAGGCATCGCGCTTCGTCTCCACCCTCCTGTCTTTCTCGATCATCTACCTCCCAGGCTGGGTCATCGCCGCGGTGATCATGCACTTCGGCGTCTTCACGAACACAAGCCTAGGCGTCGTTCTCGTCTTCCAGATCCTAGCCGGCCTGTCCATGGCGTCGTTGTCCATCTTCGTCGCCTCCTTCTTCAACCAGGCCCAGCTGAGTGCCAACGTTAACTTGATCATCAACGTCGTGGTGTCCATCCTATGCCAGGTCCTCACCCGCCCGGGTACAGGCACAGTCATAATTCTCAGCCTGCTCTTCCCCGGCTGCAACTACATCTACTTTATAATCTTTATGGCCCGCTTCGAAGAGGACAAAAGGCCTGCAGACCTCCTCGATACTGGCCCTGACGGCCCATGGGAGATAGCTGGTGGCATCTTTTGGATCTTCTCCGTTATACACATCATCGTCTACCCGCTCCTCGGCGCTCTGGTAGAGTCGTACTTTCATGGCACCTCGGCCAAGGGTAGGTCGGTGGCGCTCAACGTCAGCGATGGTGAGGCGATGGGCGACGAGCCCGTCCGCCTCGAGAATTTCACCAAGATCTATTCCCCGTCGATATTCTCTCGCATGTTCTCCTTCCTAGTTAAGCCGAGGGAGCGCGTCGTCGCCGTCGATAGCCTCACCCTGTCTGCCCGCCGTGGCCAGATCATAGCGCTACTGGGCGCCAACGGCAGCGGAAAGAGTACCACGCTTGACACCATTGCCGGCATGACGAAGCTCACGAGCGGGTCCATCAAGGTCGACGGCACCGGAGGCCTGGGCATCGCGCCGCAGAAGAACGTGTTCTGGGAGGAGCTGACAGTAGAGGAGCACATCCGGATCTTCAACAAGCTCAAGGCGCCACTGAACCCCGCGAATAAGGAGGAGAACCGGGAGCTAATCAAGTCGATTGACCTAGAGCCGAAACTGAAGGCCATGGCAAAGACGCTGTCCGGCGGGCAGAAGAGGAAGCTCCAGCTGGGAATGATGTTGACTGGTGGCAGCGCTGTCTGCTGCGTCGACGAAGTCAGCAGCGGTATTGACCCCCTGAGTCGCCGCAAGATCTGGGACATTCTGCTTGCCGAGCGGGGAGACCGCACCATCATCATGACGACGCATTTCCTCGACGAAGCCGATCTCCTAGCTGACGATATCGCCATCTTATCAAAGGGTATCCTCCGTGCCTCGGGCTCGCCGGTCAGGCTCAAGGATACCTTTGGTGCGGGTTATCGAATCCATCTCGACGGTATGACGGCGGATGAGACACCCGATGTAGAGGGCGTCGACAAATCTTTTGCCTTTGACATTGTTACATATGTCGCGCCCACGTCTAGCCTCGCCGCCGAAGTCATCAAGTCGTTGGAAGCACGGGGCATCATCGACTACCGCTTTTCGGGACCCACGATCGAGGACGTCTTCTTGAAACTCGCCGAGGAGATCCGCGGTGAACTCGTGGAAAGTAGCGACGAGCGCGCAACCAAAGAGAAAGTGCCCCAGGAGCTGAATGCTACGGCGGGTGTGGCAGGTAGCAAACGAGGCGTCCATCTCCTGGATGGGAAGCCACTCGGGTTCTTCCAGCAAGGGTTAGTCCTCCTCCGGAAGCGCCTGACTGTGCTCAAGGCGAATTGGCTCCCGTACCTGGTCGCCTTCGTCGTGCCCGTCGTGGCCGCTGGGCTCGTGATACTGTTCGTCAGAGGCGAGGAGCTCCCGGGGTGTGTCCCCGAAGGCCGTGAGGGGGGAAATGAGCAGAATTTCGATTTAAGTGACGTTGGTATGCGAATCGTGGCTGGGCCGAGTGACGAGTTGTCAGGCGACAGTGCTATGCAGATCCTGCAACCCCTGACAGGCCTTCTTGGCGGTGGCGGCGACTCAGACTCGGGGAGTGATAGCCTCGACGTCGACATTAGCGAGGTTGCGCAAAACCTCACCCTTGAAGATTCTTTCGATAGCTTCAAGCGCTCTGTCGAGGATAACATGAAGGACCTCTTTCCCGGTGGTCTCTGGCTGGGCGACGACAACTCTGACCCAACTCTTGCGTTCCGCGGCAACGGCTTCTTGCAGGGCAGCATGATTGCTCTCAATATGTTTGACGCCCTCCTCTCCAACCAGACCATTTCCACCCAGTACGAGGCATTCGACATCCCCTGGGCTCCCACAACGGGCTCCTCACTACAGCTCGTCGCCTACATGGGCATCGCGCTGGTACTTGCGCCGGGTTTCCTTGCTCTCTACCCCAACATGGAGAGACTCCACCTTGTGCGCGGGCTGGAGTATTCCAACGGCGTGCGTCCCCTGCCGCTCTGGTCGGCGTACACCCTGTTCGACGTCGCGATCGGAACGGTTTCCGCGGCGCTTATGACCATCATCTGGGTGGCTACGTCGGACATCTGGTACCACATCGGCTACGTCTTCCTCATCATGTTCCTGTACTCCGTAGCCTCGACCCTCCTCGGCTATGTCCTTGGCCTGTTCGCCAAGGGCCAGCTCGCCACCTTTGGCTGGGTGACGGGCCTCCAGGCCATCACCTTCGTGGGCTACCTTATTGGCTACATGGCGATCATTACATATGCGCCGGTGCCGCGCATAGACAGCTTCTTCCTCATCATAAACTACACTATCTCGCTACTTGCACCCATAGGCAGCGTCGTGCGCGCTCTGTTCGTCACCCTGAACATCCTCTCGACGACCTGCGAGGGCGAGAAGCTCTCCGACAACCCGGGCGACATCACGCTCTACGGCGGGCCCATCCTCTACCTCATCGGCCAGTCGGCTGTCTATTTCATCATCCTCATAATC
This sequence comes from Microascus cirrosus, assembly GCA_030271035.1. Lineage (NCBI taxonomy): Eukaryota > Fungi > Ascomycota > Sordariomycetes > Microascales > Microascaceae > Microascus > Microascus cirrosus. The sequence goes on along the minus strand of JAMBUN010000341.1, from coordinate 102,831 downwards.
GTCGACAGCGGCTCTTTCGGCTCGTGGTTCCGCCGTGCCGTGGCGCCCTCCAAGAAAGCCAAGTCCACGAACTCCCAGGATACCAACGACGAGGAGGTCGCGCGCGAGCTAGATCCCCTCATGGTAACCAACCTAAAGAAGTCCTTCAAACCTCTATTCAAGAAGAAGCTCACAGCCGTCGACGACGTGACGTTCGGTGTCCGCCGCGGCGAGGTCTTTGCCCTCCTAGGCCCCAACGGCGCCGGCAAGTCGACTACCATCTCCGTCATCCGCGGCGATATCCCCCCTGATCGTGGTGGCGGTGACGTCACTGTAGAGCGCAAATCCGTGACGCACGATCTGGCTGCGGCGCGTTCGCACCTAGGTGTCTGCCCACAGTTCGACCCCATGGACCGCATGACGGTGCGTGAGCACCTCGACTTCTACGCGCGCGTGCGTGGCGTCTCGGACGTGGGGTACAACGTGTCAGCGGTTCTCTCCGCGGTAGGGCTGCGGCCATTCGCGGACCGCATGGCGCATACGCTTTCGGGTGGTAACAAGCGGAAGCTGAGTCTTGGTATTGCGCTGATGGGAAACCCCACCGTCGTTCTCCTTGACGAGCCGTCCTCTGGACTTGATGCGGCAGCGAAGCGTATCATGTGGAATACCCTCCGGCAGACAGTCGCAGGGCGCTCCATCCTCCTCACGACGCACAGCATGGAGGAGGCCGATGCCCTAGCCTCACGTATCGGCATCCTCGCCAAGAGCATGCTCGCCTCGGGCACCATCCCCGAGCTCCGCGGCCGCTACGGCAACCTCCTCCACGTGCACCTCGTGCACGCCTCCGCGCCGCGCACCACGCGCCAGCAGATGGACGATATCCTCGAACAGATCAAGTCCCGGTACCCAACCGCGGAGATCGAGGGCGGCACATACCACGGACAGATCCGCTTCTCGATTCCGGCCTCGTCGATCGTGGACGTGATGAGGAAGGGCGTCGAGGACACTGAGGGGCGGAGCGCGATCGGGAGGCTTGTGGTTGAGCTGGAGGATGCAAAGCGGGAGTGGGGGATCGAGCACTTTAGCGTTAGCCTTACAACACTTGATCGGGTGTTCTTGAGGATTGTGGGTGAGCATGACGTCAAAGAGGAGAACTACTAGTTCTTTTCTCCTTTCTCCATTCTTTTTTGTATATTCTCTTGGGTTTGGTTTCTGTTTTATACCACGGCCTTTGGGCCTTTCTTAGTTGTATCTGGCTACTTATCTCCCTATATGGTTGGGCATATGTAGAATCAGCATCTTGTAGAAACAGAGCGATGTGTTAGACTCATAGACTCGGCCCCCGCGGTGAAGCATGAACAGTAGAGTATGAGTGACAGTTGTGCCAAGACTCTGGGAGAGCTGCCTCTTGATGTCTCGAACCCGGCAGTCGGAATGGCTAGGTGAGAGGTACCGCGCCGGCGCCTTCCACAAATCTGTTTCTACAGAAATACCATTTGACATCGACGTCATAGTAGGAAGCCGTAGAGAGAGGCCCGGGCGATCGAACTGATGACGGTAAGACGCCGTGGCAACTAGCTTCCCGACGTCGAGTCGGCATATTCATTATATCAGGGGCTCGGAAAACGCTGGAAATGAGTCTATAAGTCCAACCGTCCCGGGACGTACTGTCTAACCCCGTCTAAGCCCATAGGGACACCTTCCATAACCAACTATAAGCATACACTTTTAAAACTACGAAGAAGCTTGCTTCCTCAGGACGCGACCGCCTTCCCACCTCTACCTCTCGCCTTCGCACCACCCCTCCCCTGACCCTCACCCTTTTGCGAGGCCTTGCCCTCTTCCCCGCCCTTTCTACCCCTCCCCCTCCTCTTCCCTTTACCCCTCTCCCCAGCAACCCTTCTCGCCTCTTCCTCCTGCGTCCGCTTACTCTCGGCGTCCCACCACTCCTGGAACGCCTGCTCCTGCTGTATGTCCTCCAGCGGCCTCTTCGCCACTGCCTCCTTCACCGCCTCCCTCTCTCTCCTCTGCTGCCCGATGATATCTTCCATGGTGAAGCCCACGGTCGCCTCCGCCTTGGGCGTGGGAGTGATGTACGTCCTGGAGTACGGTGTCACCTTGGAGCCTGAAGGCGACCCACTGTGACGCGTCTGTCCTGAGAAGCGTGTGTCGGGTGAGGCTGTCCTTCGAGGCGCCGACTTGGCAGTCTCCGCTGCAACAAGGGGCTTCATGGGGCCGGACCCTGACGGAGCCCGCGACTGACTCGTTGAAGCCATGACGTCCTTCAGTGAGGTCTTTGGTGCACCGGCGACCTTCCACGGCGCCTTGGTCTCCGCCGGTGCATCCCACGCCTTGCGGGGTTTCTCCTGCGCCGCAAGTTCTGCAGCCGCGCGCTGTGAAGCCTCAAGCTGCTGCTGGCGCTTGCGCTCCTTCTGAGATATCCTCATGGGCGTCTGCCTTTGTGACTGAGCTGAATCCTTGCCCTTTTGCGCCGCCAGACCGGCTGCTATGCCGGACGGGCCTGGTGTCGAAGTTTCCGACAAGACAGAGCGGAGATCGAGCTTTTCGACAGGGAGGGGTGCCGTGCCCCATGGGCTTCCGCCCTTCGCCTCGGTGCGGTTGGGGGCGCGGTTTGTAGGAGTTGATGGGGACTGTATGGAGCCGGACAAGTCCAGCGGCTGGCGCTTCGTCTGGGAGTCGGATCTGAGGCTGCCAGTCTCCGTTTCTCTCGCTGAAGCCTTTGACGCCCCCCTCTTGGCTGGTCGCAGAGACGGTGACTCTGGACACTCCAAGGCGTCTTCGTCCATACTGAAGATCATCTCTCCTTGGGAAGCCTGGGCCCGTAATGGCGGCGTACTCATCTCCTGAGCTGCGGCCTTCGACTTGCGTCGCGACTTTTCGGCCAGTGGAGACGAGACTAACCCGTCTTCAAAGCTGCCGACCTTCGTTCTATACGATAGGGATACCTTCCTCTCGTCCTCCTTGTGCGCCGCCTTCCAACCGATTTCCTTCGCGCGTCGTCTCCGCTCCTCTTCGATATCCTCGACGAGCTCGGGGTACCGCTCATGCAGCAGCATTTCGGCGCGTCCGCTCCGGGAGAACGGAGCCCGGGCGAGCTGGTTCCTGCGAACGATCTCGTCCAATTCGTACATGAGGTCATCATCTAGGTCGTCGAGAAGGTGGTTCTCGAGCATCATTTCCATATGGACACAAGCGTACTCGAGTCCCGCGGTCTTGAAGTCCTCCACCGAACAGGGGCTGATCTCATTCAAGAGATACGAGATGTTGCGGGTGCTGACGAATCTCGAAATCACCTGCTGGCATATCTGAGAGAGCCTATCGAGCATTAGCTCGTTGGCCATGCTCATGACGTCCACGACAAGCTCAGAAAACTCATCAACGTTGGCGGACACTGTTTCGTCAAAGAGTTCTAGCCCAACATCCCCGTACAAGTGTAGGAGCACGTAGCGAAAGGCACGCGGATCGAAGTGACCAAGATCCACCCTGACACGCTCTTCGTCATCTTCCTGGTCTTCTAGCCTTCCCGCAAGCCACTGACCCTGAGACCTGCCCTCGAAAAGCCCGTAGAAGAATGGACATCGCTGTCGAAGGAGGTGGCTGTGTACAGGAACCTCGACCCCATCCAGTTCAAGCAGAGCGTCTCCGCTTTCCAAGAACGTGTTGTCTTGTACAGCGAGCTTGAAGTCCTGGTCCAGAGATTTTGTTATCCGGCACTGTAGTCGAGCGGCGGCCTCGAGCTTCATCATGTTCAGTCGCGTCGCAAGCTTCATCAGCTCCACCCTAACTTGTCGGTAACGGAAGGACATGTGGGGAACCTCACGGAGGTAGTTCCAGGCGGGGATTACCTCGTCCCTGTAAGCGTAGAGGACAAGGTTGAGTAGGGTGATAATGTCAAGGCCATAGAACGTAAAGCAAGGCCGTCCACGTTCGTCACGCTCTACCTTGACCACTTCGGAGACCTCAGCCTCGCCGTCCTCCTTGAATGTTGTAAGCGACTTCCGCAGGACGGTGCTTCGTGCTCCCAGGATCCATCCATGAACAGGAATTTTCAGTCCTGGCGTCGAAGCCGTAGACACCACAGCATCAAAGCCAGAATCATCCCACGCTAGCATCTCCAGATATGGCTCGAGATCGCTTTCTAAATCGGGAGACTTGAGTACCTGATACGCGGTCTTCCCAATCTTTTTCTTTACCAGTTCAGAGTCCCAGAACACCTTACCCGACTTCGCATTGCCGGTGGGTGGATCAGTGGATCCGAAATCCCCAAAAGGGCAGAGGGTAGAAAGGTCCTCCCACAGAGTCTGGTCGGTGACCTTGATCCGCTCTGCGACAGTCGTGCAGTCTCGCCGCACAGCCGCAAAGGCGCCAAACGCCGAGCTCCGCACGTTGACAGCATTCGTGATTCCAGGAACGCGCTGGAACTTGAAATCCTTTCGCTTGACCTCACCCGATCCGGGAGCGGCGGCGTCCTTCGCCTTCGCCCGCTTCACTCGCCGCCACACCGCGCCTGACTCGGTGCTGATGATGACGGAGCCATGCTCGCCGATACCGAACGACGTAACACCTTCCTTTCTGGCGCTCCAGATACACTGGGCCTGTGAGACTGCGCCCTTCTTGATCTTAGCTGGGTTGGTGGTCGAAGTAGTCGAGTTGGTGTCAACGTGGTGATTCAGGTTCATCAGAAACAGGTCGCCTCGCGCGCTCAGCGCCGCAATGGCCTCCCCGCCGGACGTGATGGCCTTGATTCTGTTGAGGTTTCTATGCATTACGGTGGTGGACGCCCCAAACCGCGTGTTGACGAAGATGTCCGGAGCAGGAAACTTGATAATGTTGTAGCCATAACTTGTGAAGACGAAGACCGTGTTGTTCGCTAGTAAGCAGGTGGTGGCTTTGTCGATAGCGGATACCATCAAAATTGGTGTCGAGATGAGCGAAGCCGCCACCTTCCGGGGAGTGGGCTGGACGTCAAGGGACCTCGAATCTGCATCCATGAGACCAAGCTGGCCGAGATTCCTGCCCCAGCAGTATAAGGACGAGCTAGTATGAGCCACGGAATGCACGGCGGATGCGGCGACCCCAGTGACAATCTCCTTCTTCAACGGTCCGAAAACTTGGCGCGGACTGAGACTCACGGGCTCCTCGTCGGCTTTGGTCGGGGTGGGCAGAGTGTATCCCAGCTGGTATACAGCGTTAGAACCCCACGACCATAGCTCACCGTTTCCGACAACGGCCAGGGTGTGGTATTGGCCTAGAGCAACCTGCGAGACCCGCCTCCCAGATAACGGGCCCTGCACCGGAACGAAGCGGAACCTGGTATTCTCGTCGCCGAGGCCAAGACGACCGCCGCGGCCAAGGCCACAAATGTAGAGGTTCGAAACAGCGTCATTGGTTAAGACCGCACTGTGGAACTTGGAGAGGGCAACATCACGGATGTGCATGGGCCGCTCGCGGATCAGCGCAGGTATGTCGTCCTCCCCTTCCTCATTGGCACCATGCACTATACCCGCCGTTTCGACTTGCTCATCGCGAAACGCCTCCAGAATATGCTCTGCGCGGTGTAGCTGGTGTCTCTCGGGGAACTGCCGGTCGTCCTCGTCGCCAACCCCGAGGGACAAGTTCTTGTTGCTTCCAAAGGTGTATAGCTCATCGCCTGGCAGCCCTAGCGGATCGTTCGGGTCGCGATTCGTCTCGTCACTAGACACTCGTCAGAATGTGCGCAAGGGTACAAGTTCCCCACATCGGGGAGACCAACAAGCTGCTCGCGACCGACTCGCTATCCGAGTCCTGGGCGTCCAGGCCATCATCCACCGTCCGCGCGGCAATGGTGGAGTTGTACAAATCGAAGGGGCTGTTGCCTTCGCGATCCTTGGCCTTTATCAGCTCTCCGACCCGACCGTTCACGGCACCACCCGGCGCCGCCTTCATGATACGCTGTTCTGCCCGGAGCAGCATCCGTGCGATGGCTATGTTGCCGGCATAAAGGGCACGATGGAGGGCATTCCAGCCGCTTTCGGTATCTCGTGCGTATATGTCGATCACAGGGTGTTCGAGGAGGGCTTCGACGAAGTTGATAGCGTTGGGGTCCAAGGATGAAGCCGCGCGCAGGAGAACGGTCAAGCCGGCATGATCACGACTGTTGATTTCCGCCTTCCCCAGTGTTACGCCTGGCCCGGATGAGCCACTCTTGGGACCTTGCGGGCCACCACTGTATCCGGATGCCTTGCGCGACTTTGCGCCGGGCCGAGGAGACGTCGCGGTCCCTCCGGGGCTACCGCCAACGAGGCTCGGGTTCAGCGCAGAGCCCTTCGTCGGGGTATGTGCGCTGAAGGTCGACGGGACCACCAGCCGGCGGAACCGGTCGACATCATTTTCCCAGTAGGATTTCCAGAGTATGTGACTCATGTGGCGGGTGGTACAAAGAGGTCGTCCTCCAGGCGCTCTTGATGACCTCGCTGTGAATCTCAGAGGATCACGGCCTATTTAAAGGTGCAAAAAGGAGCGCGGATGGGGGACGTTGTCCGGTAGGACGGGGGGTTCGGGCGTACGGGGCAAACTCGACGACGTCAGACACTCGGAGACTCGACGCGGTGATAACTGGTTTTTAAATATTGGCCGGGAGAGGGAAGCTTCGCGCGATGCGCTTGGGAAGTAGGGGGCGTCGGAACGGAAGGATGCGCATATATAGGTCTATTCGGGCGTTGGACGCGATCGGAGCCGTGGATAAAGCGGGGAATGGAACGCGAATGGATGCCACGAAGTAAGCGAGGTTGATATGGGAGGGGGGGTATCGCGGAGGGTCTGGGGCAGGTGATGTCCCGCTTCGGAAATTGCTGAAGCTTTGTGCGCGTCGCCAACGCCACCAGTGGGGTCTCTGCTCAGAGGACTGGATTTTACCGGATTCAGGGTGTGACGCCACTATCACCACGGAGCCTTCGCAGCGTGGGCAGCCTCTGGACGTTGGCCCCTGAGCACGTGGGATAGGCCTATTCAGCCAATCATGGCCTGCGATAGAAGCTTGTGGTGGAGCGCTTGGCCTGTCAGCTCAGTGTCCGGCGCACACCTCTGTTTCCCCATATCCTCCGACGAGTTAGTTACAAAGAACTTTGTCGCAGCCGAAATGCGCCGGAATGCCAGCGCGCCGAAGTGGGTATGACGGGGAGTGAGCCATAACGGTCGCCTTCTTACTCATTGACGTGGTCCCGACCTTTACCGAGGACCATTGCTCCGGTCATCTCCTCTTTGTTAGCTAGCATCTAATAGATAAGCGATACAGAATCCCGAGCGAGAGAGGCCCAGCCTCAATCCCAGAGCCGTTGATGTCAACGAGGGTATAGTAGTTGTACCGCCTCCAACGATCTCGGCGCATACCCATGCCTTCTGATTTAATGTACCCCGTCAAGTCGTTATTAGAAGAGAGACTGCTTTAAACGACGCTTGGAATATGTCACGATCCCGGTCTCCGACATAGGGGTATTGTCTGGACGGTATTAACCCCAAGGAAGTGCCCAGATGAGGAATAAGCAGACTGTCAATTCTGTGTTAACGCCATTTGATGCTCATCCTTGAGATACCAGTGCCCTACGGACTTCCGGGAGCTGCCTCCGGAAGCCTAGCACATGGAAGCGCCGTCATGAAGATTCCACCGAGCCAATGGCGGGGTACGTAATAAAAGGTCACATATGATTGCTGCGCATCGCGGGCAGGCCATGAGTATACGAATGCGAGGTTCCACGAATCCCTACAAACATGCCGCATGAAACTTCCTAGAATACTTGGGGTATACTATGGCCACTACGAGAAAGATCATAGCCTGAACCAGTTCTTCAGTCTCCAGTGGCCTGCAGAACGTGACACCAACTGAGGGCGCTGATGAACGCGCTGGAAGTTGGGGTGAATGTGGGGGTCGTGGCCCCTGCTTGTAATTCCCACATCGGACAGCAACCTGCCCCGGGCGCTAAACCGCTTTCGGCCATCCCACCATCACTTCAAGCGGTGAATAGCCAGAACCTTGGGATTCCAGCTCCCGACCACGGCCACACCAGCAGGTGCGAAGGACTTTTTCGGATTCCAACCTCCGCGTATTTTTCTCTCACCACCCGCCCTTTCTCACCTTCTAATCCTCCAACGCTTTCAGGCACCTCTCCACTCTTTCCTTTTCTCTCCCCATCAGCATTGTTTTCCTTCCCCTACCGCCACCATGTCGAGCGATAGGCCTCTTCCCTTTATCTACCAGTTTGGTGCCGGTATGCGTTTCCCGCCCTGCCCGCGCGATATCGGAGATGACTGACGATGAACACGCGACCAGGCGCCATTGCTGGTGTGTCGGAAGTGAGTAGCCCTGCTCTTGGATAGCCTCAAGATGTCAATTGATATGCTAATACCGTATCCTTGCGCAGATTCTGGTGATGTACGCTGCGACTGGAGTTCCATCGACGCCGAGATTCGCCCGCTGACCACTTTTTCCCACCAGGTACCCCCTTGATGTCGTCAAGACGAGGGTGTAGGTTGCCCTCATGATAATTGGTGACATGCATTCCTGATCTGGGCTGAAAAGCTGACTGTTCCGCGCAGACAACTGCAGACCGGCAAGGGCGGTGGCGCCGACGCCTACTCGGGCATGCTCGACTGCTTCAGGAAGATCATCCGCAATGAGGGGTTCGTCCTCCTCTCAGGCGCCCAGCCCCGACCCCCGCCTAGCCGCCTAAGTCCCCAAAGCTAACGTCTCGCCGTATACACCCAGCGCCTCCCGCCTCTACCGCGGAATCGCCGCCCCCATCCTGATGGAAGCCCCCAAGCGCGCCACCAAGTTCGCCGCCAACGACGAGTGGGGCAAGGTCTACCGCAAGCTGTTCGGCGTCGACAAGATGAACCAGCCACTCTCCGTCCTCACGGGCGCCAGCGCGGGAGCCACCGAGTCCTTCGTCGTCGTCCCCTTCGAACTCATTAAGATCCGCCTCCAAGACAAGGCCTCCGCCGGCAAGTACTCGGGCATGCTCGACTGCGTCCGCAAGACCATACAGGCCGAGGGTCCCCTCGCACTCTACAATGGCCTCGAGTCCACCATGTGGCGTCATATCACCTGGAATGCCGGCTACTTCGGCTGCATCTTCCAGGTCCGCCAGCTGCTCCCCAAGGCCGAAGACAAGACCTCCCAGCTCCGGAACGACCTCATCTCCGGAACCGTCGGCGGTACTATCGGCACCACGCTCAACACGCCCATGGACGTCGTCAAGTCGCGCATCCAGAACACCACCAAGGTGCCCGGCCAGGTCCCCAAGTACAACTGGGCCTGGCCGGCGCTCGCTACCGTCGCAAAGGAGGAGGGCTTCGGCGCCCTGTACAAGGGCTTCATTCCCAAGGTGCTCCGTCTCGGCCCCGGCGGCGGTATCCTCCTGGTCGTCTTCACCGGCGTCATGGACTTCTTCCGCAACATCAAGTACGGCCCGGTGACTGCCTAAGTAAATTCAGTCTTTACACTCGTTCGATAAAGGGATAAAGGTAGAGAAGGGGTTAAATCCTGAGAGGGGCATTTTATATCACCTTTTTTTATCTTGACTGGTTTCGGAGTCTGCAGATTTCTCATGTCCTTCCCATTTTGCCTTTTTGTAGATAGTCAATCGGGCTATGTCTATGCATTGGAGGCCGAGGGCGTGCACACGCATGGCGTCCGTTGTCCATTGTCGTTTCATCTTTTTTTATTGATGTCGACTAGACTACTTGGGTATACATGACGCATGGCTAAGCATATGTGTAAGGTGCGCAAGGCGAGATAGTGAAGGGTGCTCGTAAGAGGAGACACATCGAGACCCCTCTCAGTCATCGAAGACGATCTTGTTCCCTCCAGTAGGGCGCACGTCTATCCTCCGAGGCTGCTGCTGCTCCTTCTCCTTGGCCTTTTTCCTCGCCTCCCAACTAGGATGCAATGCACCTTCATTATCCTTCTTCGGCTTCTTCTCCTCAGCCCCACCACTAGAAGCTAGCCCCTTCCCTGTGGTTGAAAGCGGTCCCTCAATCCCCTTCTTCCACGGCTTCCTGCCCCCGCCCTCCTCATCCACAGCCCCTCTCCGCAAGTCCCACCCGTCGCCCCTCATAGCGCCCTTGGCCTTGCCCTTGCGCTTCTGCTGCTGCTGCAAGTGCTTCGCTTGCGTGCCGAACTTCTTCTCCCAGATGGCTTGGCGCTGCTTCTGACCGAGGCGATTCTTGCGCGGCGCCACGTCGACGTCGGAAGCGGACTCAGAGCCGGAGACGTAGCCGCCCATGAGGGTGGGCAGAAAGGTCTGGTCGGGGGACCTGGCCCGTTTGGCCTTGGCCACCTTGGTTTGTTTAGACGGGGGTTCATCCGGCTCTAATTTGGATTCAGACTCGGACTGCTCGGACTGCCATTCGACTTCAGAGGCAGGAGGTGAGGCAGACGCAGACGCGGATTCGGGCTCTGGGGATAATGAAATCGACATGTCGCGCACGCGGATGCTCCTCCTCTTTCCCTTCTGTATATGGTCGGATTCTGACTCTGAGTCGGCGTCGGACTCCTCCGAGGACCCAGCGAGAAGAGACTCATACTTCGCAAAGGCCCGTTCTTCCTCGTCGGTATCCACCTCATTGCCTGGATACTCCTCCGCGTCCTCGTCCTCAGTGTCTGTATCATCTTTATGATGGACCTCCTGGACCTTCTTTGACTTCTTATCCGTATCCGCGGACTTCTCCTTCTTTTCTGTCCTCTGCTTCTTCGCTACTCTCTCCTCGTCCTCGCTGCCTGCCGCCGTTTTCCTGCGCTCCGCTGTATCAGGTTCACTCTCCATGTCGTCCTTCCCGCCCTTCTTCTTCCCTTTCTTCTTTTCCGGTGGCGGCAACCTGAGCATCCCACACACCCCGTTAACTACCTTATCCATAACTTGCCTGACCTCCAACCTATTGAACAGGCAACTGGTTACATGGTGCAGTGCAGCTTGCTCCTTCTCCTCGAGCTCGGGTTTTGGCATCTCGCGGCGGACTACATCTGGTAGGTCCGGGTGGTTTGCGATCGATTTGATTTTCAGTAAGGAGGTGTAGAGGTAGTGGTAGGCAGTGTGGTGGAGGTCGAGGGACTGTCGGTATTCAAAGGTTAGGAGAACATCACGCCATGCGCCTACCTCGAAGGGTGTGGGCCAGAGCTGAGGCCCGGTAAGGATACATACCTTTAGAACTGCAATCTCGAGGTCAAATTTTTCCTTCTTTTCTGGCGGAAGGCCTTTCTCGTGTATCCTCCTGCTCAGCCGTTGCCTCTCAAACCCCTTGACCTTCTTCAGCGCGCGGAAGAGGTCGGTCTTGTACTGTTCGAGTCTCTCTTCGAGGCCCTCCTCAGAAGACCGCTTTCTCTTCCCCATTGCGACTGCTGTGAGAGTTGTCGCGTGCCTCGTATTCAAGCTGGTAAAAAGAAAATCCGAAGGCGACCAGCCTGTCGCGCAAAAAAAAGTGCCCCGCTTGAAGTTTCAGTGGGTCCGGATAGAAGCCAACCGTGGTAGCTGTAAGGATGGAAGGTGCCGGTTCGGATTAACAAAATTTCCCCCTGCAACAACCCCATAGGCAAATACCGCTTACACCTCGAGCTCATCCCTGGCGGCGCGGAATTTTCCACTTCCCTCACTAACACATTCACAGCAACACACGTCAGCGCAACCTTTTGACTTTCGGCCATGCAAGGATGGGCTCCAAGACCCCAGAAAGTGACTACCATCGAGAGCATGGTACGGCTGCCTCGTTTCTGTGTTTCTGCATACGAACATTGATTCTGTTCTCACAAGGCTGTTCGCTGATTGGGAGTAGACTGCCCATCGTCTTCAACCGGATCGGCTTCCGCCGGCGGAGAACCCCGGGGCAACACCACGTCGAGGGATGGAGACGGGTGTGTGGGAAGCAACGGCGGTGTCGGAGGTGATGACGATGACGATGATGACAATGACGAGGCCCAGGCCACCCTAAGTACCTCTGCCTCCGCCCCATCGGCAGAGAAGACGAAAAAGAAACGCAAGAGGCCCAAGAAGAAGAAGGCTGCTAAAGTTTCTGCTCTGAAGCAATCGTCACCTCCGCGGGTTCCGCTTCGTGATCTTTTCCCGTCCGGTGAATACCCAACTGGTGAGCTCCTGGACTACGGTGCAGGGTCCAAGACTACCGCCAGGGCAAAGGCGCCCGAGCTGCGGCTCGAGGCCCGTCCTACTCTGGAGGATACGTCTTTCCTGAAGGACTACCGGAGAGCGGCCGAAGTCCATCGTCAAGTCCGCCAGTGGGTTCAGGAAGCCGTGAAGCCAGGTTGGACGCTCACGGACATCGCCGTTGGGATTGAAGACGGCGTCCGGGCCCTCCTGGATAACACCGGGCTCGAGCCCGGGAAGGGCCTTGAGTCGGGCCTTGCCTTTCCCACGGGACTTTCTCTGAACAATTGTGTCGCGCACTACACGCCGAATCCTGGCCAGAAGGAGGTCATCCTCCAGCAGGGGGACGTGATGAAGGTCGACTTCGGTGTCCACGTCAACGGCTGGATTGTCGACAGCGCGTTCACTATGTCCTTTGACCCGACTTATGACAACCTCCTGGCTGCGGTTAAGGATGCGACCGATACGGGCATTAGGGTATAGCGTGAACCAACCCAGAGCTGTGACGAACGTGAGGCTAATGGCAGATTATCGTAGAATGCAGGGATTGACGTCCGTATAAGCGATGTCAGCGCCGCGATTCAGGAGGCTATGGAAAGCTACGAGGTCGAGATTCGCGGCAAGACCTTCCCGGTGAAGCCAGTTCGGAACATCTGTGGCCATGATATCAAGCAGTACCGCATCCACGGCAACAAAGCCATCCCATTCGTTAAAAACTCGGACCAGACCAAAATGGAACAAGGCGAGATCTTCGCCATTGAGACGTTCGGTTCTACGGGCCGTGGCTACTTCCGGGACGGTGTAAGTCCTCTTACGTTAACATCATCTACCATGATATACTCTTCTAACGTTTTGACCTGTTGATCAGATGGGAACTTATGGATACGGACTGAGTGACTATGCGCCAGAGCGAGTGTCGCTGCCTCTACCCTCGGCCAATCGCCTGTACAAGACGATCAAGGAGAATTTCGGCACCCTTGTCTTCTGCCGCCGCTATCTCGAGCGCCTTGGTTGTGAGCGCTACTTTGCTGGCGTATGTTCCGCCTCCCTTTTAAAGAATGATAGCAATGTACTGACAGCACGAAGCTCAATTCCCTTGTGTCGCACGGGATACTCGACTCTTACCCCCCAATGATGGATATCGCCGGATCCTACTCTGCCCAGTTTGAACACGTACGTACGCTGCCATCTGCGGTAGTAAGGAAGATTGCTAAGTTTCATAGACGATTCTACTGAGGGAGTCAGCGAAAGAAGTTGTTAGCCGCGGCAGCGACTACTGATGTCTGCGCCGCTGCTGCGTACAAGGGGTTGCTAGTACGACGGCAAGTCTCAACGCAACAGGGGAGTAGTTCAATTTAGTACACCTGACTTCGATGTAGGCGTCGGATGGTTGTAAGACGCAGTCTCAACACTGAAACAAGCAGGTCCAGCTTCAACAACACGGCAAACGTGGCTAGCCTCAACACCTGGGTAAACCGAGGCTAGATTCAACACGGCTTCGGGCAAATGGACCATTTTAGTTCACAATATCTCGCAAGAGAAACGTTACTTGATTTGAATTGACACAGGTTACCATGCTCAGTCGGGGTAACTGTCACCATCATCGGTGTTATGCTCGGATCCTCGGTCCCCACCCTAAGCAGGTTGGCGGCGGGGCACACGCATCATTGATTCCCCGCATAGCTCGTTCTGCTATTCCGACTTCCCCGCTTGGCTGAGTGTGGGGGTCAACGGTCAACTTCAAGCTCTCTCTCTCAAATTACAAATGGACAATACTTGAATTTCATATCTTCTTGAAGCCCCCTGATCACTTAAACGCACACAAACGCTATTTCAGCCAAAGCATAGGGTTTACTCCTTCCGAGCCGCGTGTAGCCAGACGGTTTACTTGAGCGTGAGCAATTGTATAGTTTGAAACACCGGAAACTGGAACCACTTTGGATCATTGAACATGGCGACACCTGGTGAACAAGTCTCCTTGAAGGCGGCAACCCTCTTCTCATGTGAGGGACTCATCGCCCTTGTCACAGGTGGCGGGACAGGTACCTTCCCCAGCCCTAGTCTGTCTCAACCCCCCATCTAACCCGCCCGAGGCATCGGCTACATGATCTCCAATGCCCTCCTCCAAAATGGCGCTGAAAAGGTCTTCATCGCCGGCCGCCGCCCCGACGTCCTCACCGCCGCCGCTTCAACCCTTGGGCCCCGCGCCGTCCCTCTCCCCTGCGACGTCACCTCCCCCTCAAGCCTCAAGTCCGCCGTCTCCACCATCTCCTCCTCCGCCGGCCGCCTTGACCTCCTCGTCTGCAACGCCGGCATCGGCGGCCCGCAGGTGCGCCCGCCTCCCGAGGCCTCGCTCGAGGAGTGGGCCGCCGCGAACCTGGAGCTCAGCTTCGACGAGTATGTCAAGACGTTCGAGATTAACGTCGCGGCGGCGTGGTATACCACCATGGCGTTCCTGCCGCTCCTGGGCAAGGGGAATGAGGCTGGAGCGGTAAGGCAGGGATCGCAGGTGGTTGTTACGAGTTCGATCGCGGCGTTTAATAAGACTAGTCCCGGGGGATATGCGTACGGGCAGTCGAAGGCGGCGGTTACGCTCTTGGTGAAGCAATTATCTATTTTACTCCCGAAGTGGAACATCAGGTATGTCCTCAACACTCTTCACCCCACTTGTACCCAAACCCCTATCTTCGTGACAACTGACACGGAACCCAGAGTGAACGCTATCTGCCCTGGCCGTAAGTACGAACCAAACCCATAATCCGTCCCAACATCACTAACACAGCCCAGTCTTCCCAAGCGAGATGTCCGCCCCCATCGTCAAGCTTTACCAAAATGGCGAGTCCGAGGGCACCGTCGTGCCCAAGGAAATGGTTCCCCTGCAGCGCATGGGCGATGACTTGGATATGGGCGGCGCGATCCTCTACCTCGTCTCCCGCGCAGGAGCCTACTGCAACGGGAACGTGCTCATCGTAGACGGGGGGAGGCTGGGGAACTTCCCGTCCACTGCTTAGAGTCTTAGGTGGCACTGCTTCGGCTAGAAGAAGTGTGAGATCTCGACTAATCACCTTTGCATGAGCCCCGAGTTGGATAAGTTCGGACTATTTGAATACATTTCCTTCGGATACACCCGGGAAGACCACCAAATCCGGACTAGACACTTGAAGACAACTTCCTCTGCCACAAATAAGCACCGTCCGTGTAAACCCCCAGGTCGTAGTAAGATCTATCCTTGTCAGTTTAACTTCCAGCAGGGATTCCGCGATGATAACTTGAGCGTGGCGTCCTGCTTCCTGTAACCGCGGCGTTTCCACCACCAGATTTAGCGTGCGGTTAACTGCAACAGGCGCCCGAGGACCGTCATGTCACATGCCACTTCCTCTCACCTAAATGGGATAATTCTCCCATTTAACCTCTGTAACTTTGGATATCAACAATGTACATATATCATCCATGCCAACGCCATCCCCCGCCTCTAATCTAACTCCAGATTATCCAACGCCTCCCTTATGAACTCGTACTCATCATCTCGTCTCCCGTCAAGTCCGTTTACCATCTCACCAGAGGACGCCTCGACCACTTCTCCATCACCAACCTCGCTCCGACTAGCCTCACTCTCTGTCTCTGGCGGTGTCTGCAGCCCCGAGATCCCCGCTCTCTTTCCAAACCCCAGGGTCCTTTTCAGCATGCACATCTCTACCGTGATTCCTGGCCCAAATGCACAACTGACGACAAACTCCTTCGCTCTACCACCCGGTGCCATCTCGTCCATATCCGGGCTGCGCAGTCTATCCATTACGCTAAAAATCGTGGCAGAACTCGAGTTCCCGTGCCTGACGTATGTGTCGTAGCTGGCGCGCATGTGCTCGGGTGAGATGCCCATGGCCTTCTCGGCCCCAGTTAGAATTGTCGCGCCGCCAGGGTGCATGGCCCAGTCAAAGTCCGGCGCCTCGCTGTAACCCGGCGGTAAGGGCGGCAGCGAACCGAGTAGCTCGGCAAACGTTGGCGGGATGACAGCGCCTGTGAGCTTGGGAACACGCGGCGTGAGAATGACTTTCCATCCTGTACAAGCAATCCGTTAGCGTGAACCGAAGTAATCTCACCTTCCGTGTCTCTTGGTGGGGGTAAACTATGACCTACCTTGTGGATCGACATCGAATCCAAGATCGTCTTCCGTATCAGGAATCACTTTGTGCTCCCACCCCAAAAGCTCATACACCGGCTCGCATGGCGTTCCGATCCCATTGCTCACCACCGCCGCGCTCGCGCAGTCTGAAAACAGCGTGATGCCGATCCGTGTCTGCTGCAGATCGTGGATGCTGTCCAGCTCGCTCCGAACTAGGATCGTGCTAATCTCCAGCGCGAGGCACAGTACCCTCGCGGGCATTCCCCTCGCTGTGTGTCCCAGAGCCAAGTTCGCCGCCGTCCGCAGCGCTGCTAGTCCGCCGCTACATCCTACCCCGTGGAGCAACACTTTCTCGACATCGTGTGTTATCCCTAGACCCTTGACAACGTAGTGATCAAACCCCGGGTTGGCGCTGTTTGTGCAGGTGGTTGATACGACGTGCGTTATCTCTCGGAGATCAATTCGCGACTCCTTGATGGCCTTTTGCGCCGCGGTTATCGCGAGGGGAATACCCTCCTTGAAGTAGGTATCATTCAATTCCTTTATAGAGGGGGGGTCTTTCTGGTTCACAAGAGGGTGGTCGGGCGTCCCGATCGAGGAACGGGTGTCGATTCCGGTGTATCGGTTGATGGTGAGGACCTTGTCCATGCTGCGCCGAGGGAGCGACGTGGTTAGCAAACCGATATTCTCTTAAACCGGACCAGACCGTGGTGTCGAAAATGGTACGGGCAATATGTGCTATGGCTGGAGGGGCACCGCGACGCAAACTTACGAAGCAGATGCCGGATAGAACCTCTTTCTGAGAATGTCGAGACAATCTGGCTTCAAGTCGTGAGGCGGATACTCGACCCCGAGACCAGCAATCGAGAGCCCAAGCTCTCCAAACGAGTTTGGCGCACCCATGTCCACTGGAGCTCCTGGGTGTACTCGATGCGGCGGGTCCTCACGATTGTGGGCAGAACGACAGGCAAGGGAGATGGTATTGAGCGCAAATATGACCCTGGGCCGCTCAAGACAAGGTCGATCTAGGCCGGCAGGGTGTCACGATGCGTCGAGTCGGTTATCGCAGCTGGGGACCGTTTCTACACGGCGGTCGTAACCAGTGGTTCGCGGGTGGGGAGCTACCGTTATCACAGAACAAAGCTTGCCAGGGGAGGAAAAGAGCGTCCACGAGATCACAATGGTCGCATTACCAACTAAAGGGGGGAAAAGAGAGGCTAAAGCCTGTACCTCGGCAGGTGAAGACTGGTTCCGGCTACCAAGACAATAAGGGTTCCGGCCGCATGGAGGAAGGGGCTGCTCGGCGGCGACGTTTCAGACGAGTTCGTACGCCGGCGGCGCCAGATTGGTCCGAACGCCGATCTGAGAACTGCCTTCTCGATTCAGGGCTCTTTCTTTCACTTCGTAACTCGTTTCGTTATCGGTAACCCGGCCTGTCAAGGTGAGTCCATATGTTCGCCATCAGCTGTAGCCTAGAGTAGTCCTGGCGGAGAACCCGAAGTAATGCCAACGTCACTGTCCCGCAAAGACATCGCGGGAAGCGACTTGCACCATTGGACTTCCTCAACAAAATGCAAGGGCTGGAAGGTGCTGCTAATTGACCAATCCGCGGCGCGGAAAAGGCGAGGCACCCGCCGCAACAGGTGCAAATCTCGCCCCTGGCCTGACCTGCAGGTGGCGGGGTCGTGAGTACATGGCGGCGCTGACCGGTCTCGCATGACATGATCTCGCGGGGCCGAGGTAGTAGAGACTCAGACGAGTGCCAACGGCAACTTCACGTTGCTCCGCTTGTTCCAAATCGGATCGTGAGTTCCTCCGTCGGTCGTCGCCGTTCACAAACTGGCAAGAAGAATAGGACCATTGAAGCTCCGAAGTTTTGGGCCACGGCCCACCTTCCTGAATAGCTGCGGCGCTGAAAGAATTCCACGCGGCCGTCCCAATCGGGATGACTGCCCGCTTTGGTGGGGCACAGCCCGCAACAAACGAGCCTTGGTTGGCCAAAGACAACGCCAATGCTTCCTGTTGCGGGAAGGTTTCACATACGACGCCAAGCTTGCTTTTCTTATCTCAGAACGCACCTGCACACAGCTGTCCTCTTGCAAACCCCGCGAAACCTCCGCAACGCGTTTCGAAACTCGGCAAAAACGGACTCGCGAAACATCACGATATCGAACAAACCATCCTACCTGCCGGCAGAAGAGCGATTCTCATACGCAGCGAACGGACAACTCCTAAAGACCCACAAAAATGACGTCCCCAGCACTCCCCTTCTTTCTCCACGCCGCCATGGAGCTCCTCTCCTCCTCAACCTTCCTACTAACCCCCGAGTCCCACATTCCCTCCCCCTCCCTGCAGGCCACCTTGGTCTCCCAGCTCCTGGGCGGCTCCCTCCTGCACAGCGCCCTCATTGCCGTCATATTCGCCTTCCGCGACGTCTGGGACGACACCGCCCGCCGCGCCTCGCTAGCCTTCGCCATATGGCACGCGTTCCCCTGTTACCGCGCCGTGGTGCGGCTGCGGACGGCGATGGACGGGCCCGGGGGCGGAAAGAGGGAGGGACAGCTCTTGGGGGGGCCGTCGGTTCATTTGGTGGCTCATGGGACGCTTCTCCTTATGTTTCTGTTGGCGGGCATTCAAGGCTGGGAAAGCACGGGCGGAGTGCCAGAGCTGTAATAAAACAATACAATGGGTGGCTCCTCGACAGAGGCGATTGGGTACATAGCATCTTTAATGGCTACATTATTCAAACCTATGGCTACATTCCCTACGACCTAAACAACCTGAGGCCCGCCTCCTCGGCGTTAATCTCCTCCTCGCTCTCGTCTTCCTCTTCATCAAGCTCCATCTTCCTCCCAAACAACGTGCCGAAGAACCTATCGATTGCCTCCGGCTCCCACGACCGCCTGTCCTCCGGTGCCATGAACCCCGCCAGCTTCTCGTGCACCGTGAACCGCATCTTCCTCCCCCTGCTCGCCTTCCTATCAACAGCCTTCGTCGTCTTGGCCTCCTTCATCGCCGCCCACTGCACCGTCGCCACGCCCGCCGACTGCTGCGCCTCTGAGTCCGCCGTGCGCTGGTCGACAAGCTCCTTTAGGAGAATCTGATAGAAGTCCGCGTCATCGTAGATACCCATGTCCTCTTTGACGCTCTTGCTAGCCTGCAGGGGCGCGCACGACCGGGGGACACGCGAGCGCTTGATCAGGCGCTCAGGGTCGACGAGCTGCTCTTCGAGAACAGTGCATATGGAGTTCCTCGCAGCGTTGAGGTTCAGCTTGTTTCCCACGGGGACTGTTGTAGCTCCGATCTTGCCGGACCACTTATCAAGAGTCTTCCGTCGTTGTTGTCGGGCTTTCTGCTCATCATCTTTCATGTAGCCCCATATTGTGTCGGTTGGGGTAGACAGATCAATGTCCCGTTTCCTCTTCTCGCCTACCTTGGATCCCTGGATCCCTGTGCGCAGTCCGTCGATAGTGTTCCAGAGCTTGAGTGCTGCTTCTTCCGCCGCCTTATATGCTTCCGGTCCTGTTGATTCGTCCCCCTCAACGTGTCCCAAGGTATTGACCGCCACGAGGGCCTTCTGCAACCTGACCCGGAGGTTTAGTAGTCCATCAAAAATTTTCCTTTGTTTCCGCACGGCCTGGCCCTTTTCGATATCCTGCCTCGCGGAGTTGGAGATCGCTGAAAGCACAGCCTTCTTGCCGTCGGTTGTGCCGTTCATAAATGCCTTCTTGGGCTTCGGTTCGTCGGCCTCCGATTCTTCCGAGTCCTCCATGCCTTCATCATCTTGATCCGATCTGATCGGAGCTCCCCCGTCCGAGTCGTCGCTTGCTTCAGAGCCCAGACCTTCCTCAACCTCATTCATCTCTTCATCCCTAGAGCTGTTGGAAGCGGCGTCCGCTCCCCTTGCCTCATCACTGACCTCCTCTGCTTCCGACTCCTCTCTAGCTTCCTCCTCGGCGCTATCAGACATGAAATCCGCAGCGGTTGGCCTTCTCTTCCTTTCATTTTCCATCCCTTTGGAGCTCCCCCGGAAGGTGAACCTCTTGAACTTCTCCTCATCGCCCTCCCCGAATGCCTCGTCGCTATCAATCTCGGAATCCGCTTCAGCGGCGAGCGCCAAATCATTTTCGAGGTCAACGGCGTCAGGGTCGTCGTATTCATCTCCTGATCCAGACTCCTCGCTCTCCTCATCCTCGTCATCGCCCGGTTCCTCGTCGTCGCTCGCCTCCAGCGCAGCCCTGGATACCCGCGACCCCTTATACTGAGGTCCCAATGTAATCGGCTCCTTCCCCCTAAGCTTGCTCTTCCTATGTTCGCATCATGTTAACATCCAGCCCAAATCCGACCATACGAGCTCGCAGATGCTCACCCAACATCAACGTAATGCTCCGTCCCAGCTCGCTCCTTCTCGCTATCAGCGTCGGAATCCTCGCCACTCGAGTACCTATCTTCTTCTGGATCGAAATCTAAAGTCCCACGCAGTCAGCAAAGGGTGCATAACCTTAAGTTTCACAATGCTGTGGTGGAAAACATACCCTTCGGAGGCCGTTCCTCGAGCTCGGCAAAGCGCCTCGATCGTGGTGCTGCTTTCCCTGACATTTTGGTATAACGCAAGGGAATATATTCTAGATGTGAGTCCGTAGATACAAGCGATTCAGCTGTCGGCTGGGTGTTCTCGCCTGGTCGAGGGAGAGGTCCGAAGAAAATTTTGAGAGAGCGCAGCGCCGCAGCTCCTGGCAACTTTTAGGCGGTCTGCACTGGCATTAAAATCCAGCCCCACTAACCCCACAGCGGCCGCCTTCCGGAACAGCACCCAAAGATAAATCTTGTGTACTGCGCAATACTAACTGCTTGTGAGCGAGCTCGTCGTGGTTAAACTTGCTCCGTTCGGCATACCATGACTGGAACAATAATCATTCTTATTGGAAGCTGTTTTCTGACCATACTGGAAATCACCTATCGGCAGAGAAGGGTGACTATCGAATCAACCTGTGTGGGAGGTTAACTGACCACCGCCCGGAAGCCCAAACTGAGCGCTTCATGATGCCTCAAAGATAAAACAACTACAATGGCTCTCCCCAAAGGCTGGCCCCCTAACCTCCCCTACCTCACAGCCCCCTCCTACTCCAAACACCTCACAAAAGACCAAATCACCGCCCTGAAAACAAACTCCCCCTCCCTCCCCCAGATCCCCGCCGACGCAACAACTGCCCCGTACCCCGCCGTCAAAATCACCCCCATAACGACCCCCTCCCACCCCGCAAACGGCCAGGCTGGCCTCTTCGCCACCCGCGCCCTCAAGCCCGGCGCCTTCATCCTCCTCTACCTCGGCAACGCCCACCCGGAGTCCGACCCCGCCGCCGCATCCTCCGACTACGACCTCTGGCTCGACCGTGACGGCGGTGTCGCCGTCGACGCCGCGCACTCCGGAAACGAGGCGCGCTTTGTCAACGACTACCGCGGAGTGAAGGACAGGCACAACGCCGAGTTCAAGGAGGTCTGGAGCGCGCGGCACGCGCAGCGGTGCATGGCTGTCTTCGTGCTGCCCGAGGGCAAGCGGCGCTGCGCGGCGGGGATCGCCAAGGGGGAGGAGATCCTGGTTAGCTATGGGAAGGGATTCTGGGGCCACAGATTACCCAATGAGACGGCTGTGGACGGCCTGGAGAACGAACCCGACGTCCCGGGCGGCGCGTGATCTTCCGCAGGAGAGCCTATGCAGCGGAACATGGGAAGACGGGGGCTATTTGGCCGCCATTCGGGTGGATGCAGTTCCCGAGGACCTACCGCCGGGAGAAAGGGTCCAGGGTGTTAGCGAAAGACTGTTCTCGGATTCAACCAGCCAGCACCGTGGGGGTGAGGGTATTGTTCCGGCAAATGTCACCCGTGGGGTGTGTGTATGCATCGAAGATCGGGTTTGCCGTCATATTGGGGCGACCACCTCCTCTTTAGGACCCGGTATATACTTAAGCCACAATATTCAAGCTCTACCTGTGTGCCCCCTTTCGCGTCTTTTCCCTGGGCGGCAACGTTCCCGGCTGACCCAAGCGGGGTCCATGCGCGAGCTATAGTTATGTGTTATCAATATCCGCGTCGTACTATATCCCTTCCCCGTGGAGAAGATGATGTTGGGATCGTTCACTCGGGCCAGTAGAATACTGGAACCCAGGGTCGATGCGCGCCGGTTTGGGGGCGATCGATCGCGGCGAAGATCTGCTCGGCTGCTTCGCATTGCGTGTGATGATGTGACACAGATGGGACATGGATCGCAGCAATATCCCCGTATGCTATTCCCCCCTGACGAACCGATGCGGTTCCTAGCCCCGAGACAACCAGGACTCAGGTCTGCATGTCCTTCAAATGCTGCCCATTAAGAACAGTGAAGCAACCGAGATGACCTCCATAATGAGGACGGCCTTGATAGGATCAGTACGTACCCCACACAGATATGCCGTCTCACCAAGATGACAGGCGCCATATCAACAACAACAACTGACGGCTAATAAGCATGTTCCGCACTAAACTTCGGAAGGACGATCCGGCTTTGCATGCCGCCTGCATGTATTGGTGGCAGCGCGCGGAGCCGTTTCATTCATCCCAGGAACGGGCTCGATAACCATATTATTGATGAACAATACTGCAAGCTTGGGCGAAGACCGTGTCATGCCGATCTGTGTGGTGATCGGAGAGGAGAGAGGACGGCAGCTTCGTATAAAGACCTAACTCGGCGCGCCAGTCGACTAATATAGCTTGGATGTGACCACAGGGTTGTATTCCGAGAAAACTATTCCAAGGTCGTGAGCAGAAACGGCCACTTCCGGAACAAATCCAGGATCCTCCACCAAATTCTGGGGCTTGAATAAGACCGCGGTGCTATGGAACTTAAACTCCCGAGGGTTGGAGCAGTGTCAAAAAATCCAAATCCAGCACCATGCGCCACCGCCTTCGCCAAGGGATTTGGTGGATAGCATCCCCTCCTTGGAATCTTCCGGAGACAGGTCCCATTGGTATCTTTCCTATTCCACGATACATGAAGGTGTGAAAAGAGTTTGGCCGAAGAGAGCAGGGCATCCCGTTCATGCATCCGCAGGAACGATCGAAGCGGGGAAAGACCGTAAAGCTCGAGTATAAAGGCAGTGGGTGGTCACTATCTCAAAAGTCAGCGTCAAGCGGCCGGATCTCGGCTTCATATTCGGACCGGGCTTGTTTGATGGCCTCTCTCTGGCACAATCAAAACAGCCTGCTCCCTGCCAAATAGCATGAGTAGGGTTCGTCGCAAGCTTCCTTCCACGACCGCGACTAGTTTAGCTCCCCACAATCGAGATCCTGTCATGCATAGACATTGTGGCTCCAGAACTGGAGACCGTATGCAAGAAATGGGCCTAATCATCTTCCAGGTGAGGAAGCGTATCATTGCTACCGCGATGTCTGGTTGCACGAGACGCGGCCACTGAGGCTAGGGCGCCCCTTGTGTATTGGGTGGAGTCGATACAGGCTGCGCTGGCCGGCAAAATGTATATGGAGACGGACTAATGGCTAGCAAAGCCGAAAGGCCGGAGAAGACGTGCACGCTGCACATGGAAGCAAACGAAACATCAGCGGGTCAAGGCCGTAGACGGTTGGCGTTTGGTGAAGAAGCCAATCTAGATGTGACCTCATTCATCCCTTCATCTTACTGGCCAGCCTCCCGTATGAGCGGGTTAAATGGCGTACTAGTCGGCCTGGAATGAGGGGAATCGCGCGCTGAGCGAAGCGGTACCTCATGCTCAATCGAGAGCGCGGCACATCGACCTGTTCACGTTAGGTTTATCTCGCCCAAGCTATGTCTTGTCCGTGGAGGTTGTTGAGCCGAATCTGAGAGGCAAAGTGTGACGAAACAAAACCCTCCCGCTGGCCGGGACAACTAGAACGGGACTCGTATTACCGGTTATCCAGCTCTATCCTCAGCAATTCCGTGGTTCCCGCCGACGAGTTGGCCTCGTCGCAGAAGTATACTGCAGGGTGCCGATTCGTCGCAGGATCAGGACGTTATCCAATTGTTATATAACAGTACCGAGGTGACCTTAGGTCCAATAACACACGCAGTTCCGGGCTTCTTTGATCGGCCCTGAAACCGAGGAGTCCACTCGACCTAGAAGCTGCCGTGAGGTATAACCTACCGACATTGCGGAAAGATGGAACCGAAATGAAGCCACCGAAATCATTAGAGCTGAAGGCCTTCGCATGGTGAAGGATCGAGCTTCAACCACGCAAGGAACCGTCGAGCGTTCTAACGAGCCACAAAACGAGGGGCCACCAGACGACGGAGGACCGAACCGACAATCCCGACCACTCAGACGCATCGAGTTATCCTGCCCACCCGAAGCACCGACCGGGAAGGATCCCACTCTACGGCGAAGAATAGCCCGACGCGCTGCGAAGTTTCGACCCAAAGAAGAAGGCACCGTCACAGCCCTCGACGCTTTCGTCTTACTGGGTGGATATCTCCTGAGGTTGCAATAGCCCTTCAGGGACGAGAACTTCTTCGTGGACCCCAGTTGACCGCTTCCCACGCCGAGTGCTGTCCTGCATAGCAGGATCTTCGGGAACTCTCAATCTTGATCCATCTCGGACTGGCGCAAGGGAGGGTGCCTTTCTGTTACCAACGAGCATATTCATCGTGGGCGTGTTCAAGTGACTGGATCCCGAAATCTCCGCGCAGTGTCGGGTGTGGATGCTGGAAGCAAGGTCCACCAGTCGGAGCAAAGCTGAGGGCCACCCGTGAATGGAGGGGTTATCGCAGCAGCTGGCGCCGACACATCCAAGTTCAGACGCAAAACAGGGCAACAGGAGAGAGGCTCTACGGAGTAAACATTGACAGTTTTGGCCCCCGTCGGTCTCCAGTGAGAGCGAGGAGAGTGATCGCTTGTGGTATCGCCAGTCGCACTTTACCCCGTGGCCCAAGCTCCGGAAGCTCCTTCCAGTTGTGCTGTGGATATTTGCTATTGCGGCGGCCACCACGTCTGAAAGAACGCTACAGCGCCAGCAGAAGTACGGGTACACGCCCACTGGCCCAGCTAGCGCTGATTCTTCGGCCTTCCGAAGTATCTCTTCACCTGGCGACAGGGGCAGCCCGTCGAGACCCATTTTCGCGTCCATCACCCGTTCTCGGTTTCTAGTTCTTCCTTTCCGACCAAACACCAACCCACCACCACAAACGACGACCGCGTTTCCCATCGCGACTTGGCCCATGTGGATTTTTGACCCGGTACGTCAAATCTCACTTTCCCCCCAAATCTATCCGGACGACCATCGAGAACAAAATAAGTCATGTACCACGCTGTCTCTGCGTGCCATCAATATGAAATCCAATTTCCGTTGCATCTTGGTGTTGTCAAGTAATAACACCCCGTCACGCGGCCTGCTTTCCGGCCGGGCGATGGAATACGGGAACGCTCTGAGGGGGACTCATATTATTGATTCTTGACGGGTTTTTGTGCAGTGTTGCTAACCCACCCCACGGGCAGCGTGGATCATCCCATCCTACCTTTACTTTCTCACCACTGGCCGGTCGTAGCTATATCCCCTCCACCAGACACGGGATACGGCCCTGGAACAGGCCCGTCAGTGCGTCCACGGGTAGGGTCGCAAATCGTGCAGTCTTAACGTGCCGACCCACACGGCGGCCTGAGACGTCAACCACACTTTGGAACCGACTGCTTTTATTTTGTAGCCTTTTACAGCTCACATTCGGATAATACCCCACGCTTCGGTCGCAGACCTACAAAGGCGGCGAAATATCTAGAAAGTTGCCAGGCTTTGTCATGGGCTGCCATCCGTCTAGGCGTCGATACCCATGGACAGCACCGGCCAATTCTATCCTCGTGGCATCCACGGTACCGCGCCGATGGACCAAGACGCCCAATCCAAGCCCCAGGAGCATGGGTCTCCGCCTCAGGACCAGGGCCAGCATCCGCCGGAGACAGAACCGCACAATATACGAGAGCTCCAGATAGCGGCGCAGCTGGGCCAGGACTTGGCTAGCACGGGGCTTCTTATACCCGGAACAAATGAAACAAGCGGCGAAATATCGATGGGGTCGGCCACGGACCCGTCCCTCCACACCATTCTCCCGCATCCTCCTCCGGGCTCGGACGAATCAGCTCCCCAACATGTTCCGGAGCACGATCCCGATGCGACGGGCCAGGTCCATCACTATGTCCCAGAGACGCAGCATCACGACCAGATGTCGCTCGCGATGCCCATGCATCTCGAACATCACCACTCCGCGGTCCCCTTCCCCCCAGGGGAGACACCGCCAAGGAAAAGATCGAAGGTCTCTCGCGCCTGTGACGAGTGCCGCAGGAAGAAGGTGAAATGTGACGCGCAGACGGACGTGCCCGATGCTGTCTGCTCGGGTTGTCGACGATCCAACATTCCCTGTCTTTTTAGTCGTGTTCCCCAGAAACGGGGGCCTAGTAAAGGGTATGTAGTTGTGATACCGAGACCCGTGTATGCAGGTCCTTGATGCCCATAACTAACACATTCAATGTAGCTACATTAAGGAGCTGGCGGATCGAATCGGCAGCATCGAGCAGCTGGTCCAAGGTTGGTTTCTCGGCACTCTGGTTTGGAGACATGTAGAGGCCATTTGCCTTCCAGCTCCAAATCTCCCTTCAGTCTTGCGTATCTGCATCCCAGGATCTAACCCTGTGTATCAGTACCTGGCGAAGATCGCGGCACGAAACGGTCTTTCTCCACAATGTCGGCTGGAAGTGTGACCTCTACACCTGTATCGTCCCGGCCCCAGGTATGGGGTTCTGAGCATCGGCCATTGCAGCCTGCTGCTTCGCAGATACCGGATCACTATCAGGCTCCTTACTCTCCTGATGATCTTGCACCACAGACGGAATCACCACAGCTCGAACCTCCAGCCAGCAGGATACCTTTTAACCCAGAGGCAAGGCCTGAATCCGGTTCGGCATCTGACGCCCGCCGCGAGGTCAAGCAGGATGACTTTGACAGGCAAGTTGTGTGCGTTCTCTAGAAGCAACCCAGCTAATAGCATGCGCTAGGTATCTGAGGGTCATCCACCCATATCTCCCATTCCTAGACGAGCGTAAGGAGATATTAGAAGTGCAGCTTTCGCAGTGTCCGAAGTCTCTACAAGATGCCTTCCTAGACACACTCTCCGCCACTGGTGTCTCTGACCCAGGCCAGCTAGCTCCAAGGGCCATCGACCAGGCCTATAGATGCCTCGTCGAATGGGAGCTCCTTCAACCACCTGTTTCCGCAGCCGACCGGCGAACCGCTGATTTCACCTACATCCAAACCCTCCTCTTAATGACCATCGAGGCAGATAATCGACCACCCAGTACCAGTGGCCCGCCCAAGGAGGCTATCCTGGGTAGAGCTATCAGTGGCGCGATAAACAGGAAACTACATCAGTTTCGACCGAAGCACCAAGACACGTCCATCTTGACCCACGGAGCGGCGAGCAGCGTTCCCCTTCGGATATGGTGGGCACTCGTCGTACTGGACAGATGGCACGCCGTCAGCACGGGCTCTCACGCCCTCATTCCCAAGCGCCACTTGAACGCGCCGCCCGGCCTCAGGAAGCACCTAGGAGAAAGCTTCTACTACCTTCTTCGTATGTCCTCCCCTTGTAATAAACCGCAACACAATGCTAATCCATAACCCTTCTCAGGTTTCACGAGGGTCCTGGGCCCCTCATCAGCGATCTGCTCAAACCTCCAAGACCCACCCGCACCCCCAACACACAGCGACCAGGAGCTCTCAAACGTCCTCCACACATGGCTAGAGGAAGACCGCGAAGAACTACCCCCACACATCACACCATCCGACTTTCCGATTGTCCACCTAGCCTACTGGCACTCCCGTCTCCTCGTCTCCCTCCTGGACACGGAAAGCACCTCGTCCTCCCTGCTCTCCACCTGCAAGAAGGCCGCCGCCTTCCTGATATCCAAACCGGACCTAACAACACCCTTCAACCACCACCTAATGCTCCTAACGACTCTCACCCTGTTCGAACTATCGGCCGTGGACAACAAACGGGACGAGGCGATTGCCCTGCTCTCCGACCTCCGCACCTACCCAATTGCGCCCTCGGCCTGGAACCCCGTCGTGAAGTCGATGGTTGACGAGAAGCTTTCCCTCCTAGCAACAGGAGACGCCTCCGCGCAGAAGACAGCTAGGGAATCGCTCCAGCGGCTCGCAGACGTCGCGACGGCGCAGTCCGGACCTGAGGAAGGAACCTTAGAAGCGCCTGGCAAGCCATATGGGGACATGGGCTTCAACCCCGCGCCTCTCCTCCGCATAGGATATATCGCTCTCATGAGGGAGATGCATCCCTAGCTATGCATTTCATATGGGCAATATAGATTATGCAGACCGTTCTACTCTTATTTTGAGCATTTGTATGTCTTCATGAGTTATCCTACTCTAGTTTTGCTTTTAGCTTTGGACGCTGCGTGCATTGTTCGTACTTGGGCTCGTAATGTTACCGTTCCGGGATACCCGTTATTATTTAGCATGACGTATTAATTGTCCTACCCGTTCTGGAACCGAAATGAATCAACCCGGTAATGTATTTTGTTTTAGCTTCTATATATACCGGCCTACTAATATGTGAGAATGGGATGCGTACACTCGCCCGAAAAGTGTCCGACCGATACCCTAGATATCCCCACCCCGACCCCGAATGAATATGCCATGAAATACGAATGCATACAATACCCTAGATATATACATAGAAGCCGCCATTAGCACCCTAGGCTAGTGAATGCCCACGCGAAAGTGGAGCGCCATCACCTGCATAAGTGCCCGGACGTGCCGGACCGGCCGCCAAACCTCGGGCCGAGCGGCCGTGAAAAGGAAACTTCCATACAAGAAACACACACCATGATTTTGGTTCCCCGTCATTCCCAACTCCGGAGGGGCCCGCTAGCCATGCGACGAATAAACATCAACACAAAGGACCGCCGACATCAGTAGCGAATGACATGCGTACACATAACATTGAACACAACCGATGAGAAACATGAAACGATGACATTGCCAACCGATCCCGAAGAAATGCCAAGGAAATCCGCCAGTATATATATGTATGGTATATGAAAGCACGTATGAAAGAAATGGTATGTGGTAATGAAGTAGGAAACAAGAAGGAAAAATGATATGTCATGCCACATTTTCTGCTCTCTGCATGTCATGTAAAAGGAATTCCGCGCACAACTCCTCGCTAATTCCAAACCATACCAGCGTACGCCACCTCAGGACATAAGAAAAAAAGGCGGTGTTGAGGAAAGGGGGTTATGAAACCCTAACGTATGAATGTTACGGAGAGGGCGCCCAGTATCCGTACTCGGGCGCCTTCTCAGCACTGTAACCACCCTCGCTGTAGCCCAACGCCTGGAACTCATCGTCGAAGGTGTAATAGAGAGGCGTGTCGTCAAAGATCTCAGGCCGAGGCATCATCCCGTCGTAGTCAGTCTGGTCTTGTAGGAAGTCGACCGCCTCCAGGGCATGCGGGGAGTGGTTGTCGTCCGCCTCGGAAACCTCGCCCGAAGACGCAGCGGCCAGATTGGGCAGCTGGTCGGAGGACTGCTCCGAGTACGAATCGGGAGCCATCGCAAAGTCGAAGTCGAACATCTGGTTGCTTCGGGGCATGCTGTTGTAGCTGGGTGGCATGAAAGGCTCGCCCATGCCCCACATGCTCGATGGCGTGGCAAGGCCGGCGCTGTACAGGGGACCCTCATTGTCGGAGAATCCCCCTCCCATGTTGACAAGGTCATAGCCGACGTTTTGAACGTATGGAGGGGGGAACGTCGCAGCTCGCGACAATTCCAACGGGGCGACCGGGTGACCCGACAGCGAGGTTCCGGTAGCGTCGCCAGGGGGAGGCGAACCACTCTCAGTGAGGTTTTCGGGAGTGGTATCCCCAGAAGCGGTGTCCTGGTTTTGGATGGCAGAGAGCCCATGTAGAGAGCTGGCAGACCGCCTCCTGTTGATGGTCAGGGGGGGAACGCGGCTCTGGGTCGTCGAGCTCCTACTCCTCAGCGTTGACTTGTGCTGGTGGGCATGCTTGGCAATAACCGATCGAGGTGGTGAGTGCGCGGTGGTCGCTCGTCGGTCTCGGGGTCCGGACTTGCAGCCCGCATCTCCTGTCGAGGTCGATCCGTCCGACAAGCACGCGCAGGTGCAAGCGCCTCCATGGTTACAGCAGCACGTGTCTGTACCGTGTTAGATACCGATCCCGGAGTATCGTGTCTTGGGGACACTCGGGAATGATACACTGGGGGTAACATACGGCTATGGCCATTCACCCTGGGCTGCAAGTGGATGCACTTATTCGGCTTGATTCCGCAGTCGCATTTTACATGGGCTGATCGGGACTTGCGCATAGCACGGCAGTGTGCACATTGTGAGACCGGGCGGCCCTTCTTATTTATGTGTTGGAGAGGCCGATCTGGAGTTGGGGTCTGGTTAGCTTTTCATTCCGTAGGTAGATACCGCAATTGGATGGCGTCCCCTGCGGGTGCGGATTCAGTGGACGGAAGCCGGGCTCTTCTCTACATACCTGAATGCTGGCAGTTGCTGACCCGGTGGCCGCGAACGCAGGCCTCACAGGCATATTTCTCGCCGTCAATAAGCATCTTGACTAAGATTATGGCAAGAGAGAAATCCAAAAAAAAAAAAAAAAAAATCCCAAACGGTAGAGGATCCGATGCGCATATAAAGCAAGGGATGTGGTTCGGGGTGGGGTCCGGTGATAGACCAAAGCTCTCAAATACTATTGGTGATTCGAGGCGCAAAAGGAGATCGGTAGGGACGGAGCACGGGACAATAAGCACTTTGTCTGGCTTTTGTCACGCCTTCATGACTCGTTTAGTCGGACCAAGTTCACCAAGTCAATCATCAAAATCGAGCTTGCTGACCTTGACACTAGCTTTCCAAAAGCAGGAAGTAGCTGGATTGGGTAGAGGACACCAGAGGGGTGTGCGCGCGGTGGTAACGGTGGGGTAGACGAAGAGAGAGAAGCAAAGCAACGCTAGCGCTCTGGAATTCGATACGTCCAAGTGTGCGATCTGTGCGGCGGCCAGCCAGTTCGAGAGGCGGTTGGAGCGGAATTTGCGGCCGAGCCGAGTTTGAGCGGCGGAAGATTCTCCGTAATCGGGAGGGTTTCGCAGGCGCGGGTAAAACGTCCAGAGTTAGGGCCGGAGGATGCCAAGATGGCTCAACTAGCACTAACACAGTCTGGCTCTCCCCATGCGGTAACCGCGGGAAGGGTAGGCGGCAGCGGCGGGTGATAAAATTGCTGGGTGGGACGTTCTTGGTTGCGTGGGTTGCTGAGCAGTAGGATGTAGCTCAGTTGAAACGCACGAGATCTTGGTCAAAGGTTGTCGCGCTGAGTCGATGTCGGTAAGCTTGAGTCTCCGGTTGGGGCAAGTTAAAGTTATGGTTCGCTGCTCGTTAACATGCGGGTCGCTGACTGGTTGGTGCTACGACCGAGGGACACAGGATGCATCGAAGGCGGCCGAGTGTGTGTGTGTCGTCGGAGTGAACGAACAAATGCGTAATGCGCTGGGAGTAGCAGAAAACAATTTTTGAGTGTCTGGAAATAACGCCACAAGCTGATGCAGTCCCACGGGGGCAGACAAGGTCGAGAAGTTCGCTGGGGCAGGAGCTCGGAGATGTCGAGGGCCGAGTGAGGGATCTTATAAAAGTGTGGGTGGAGGGTGAGAGAGCCAGGGTAGGTGCGTGGGACGGGCTTCCGAACGAGCTAAGGCAAGCTCGAGGCAGAGTCTCCCTGGTACCGTCAGAGGCTTGAATGGGACCTGTAATAGTGGGGGCGGCGGGGGCATGTTCGAGCTGCTTGCCTCGACCGAAGGAGCCGCCCGTCTCGTCTACTCCAGGTGGACAAGGCGTGCAGTACCCCAGGGCTGGGTCAAGGTAGCGTGAGTCGCTGCGACGGAATGACGATGACCTGCCGTACTGGACCCGAATAGTGGCTAGTCCAGAGGGGGTGGGGGTCCTGAGTGGGTTGCGCACCCCGCTGAGGATACTGGCCTCTGGCGCGTGAGTACCCACGCTTCTGGTAGACGGTACGCTAACAGGAGTAGCCTATACCAATCCCCTCTGCATAACGCCAGTTTCTGTGCACAAGGACGGATTAAATTTGCACACAACAGGATTATGTTAGTATGGACATGACAAAATGAAATCAGGGTCCCAGCTATCAGCGCAAAAGCCCCAGTTCCAATTTGTGTCCTGCCTCCATGCTCCATACCTAGTTGAGAAAATCACATCTCACCTCTCCTATCACGATGGGTCGAAGCTTCTATTTTAGTTTTTACCATCCATAGCGATCATCAAAGAGACATTACCTATGAGAGCAGTCTGGAGCAAGCGAGAGTGGAGAGGAAGCCCAAGAATGGAACAAGGGAGGACAGCTCGGTGTCCCTATGCGACACGGCTTGGTGTTCGAGTCTTCCCACTCTCGGGCGGAACCCACACTGTCCAATCCACCCCAAATCTTCCCTAACGTTCGAGGAGCCAGTCTCAAGCGAAGCATGCAGCGAATCCACTTATGATTTACTCGAACAACGCATGGCCATTGGTGAACGCTTGTATCCTACCATTTTGCCTTGGCTTGAAAGAGGAGCAAAGAAGCAGGTGTGATGAATGGCTCGGCTCTCCAGATGTTGGCTGAATCCGCAGCACCCGACAGGAGTGCGGGATGCCCGCGGGGTCACTGGCCGGGGACCTCCTCTTTCACTGGCGTCTTGGCCCCGGCCGCTCTTAGGATTCGCAACGCGACCCGTCGCATTCTGTCCCGGACCCCGCCTGTGCTTGGGATGCATTTTCCCAGAGACAGGCGTCAATGGATTTGATGTCCTCCATGTGGGGACAAGAGGGGCTGGGAGAAGTGCTGCAAATTCGACCTGCATCTCCGTCCAATTCGGACATCCCTCAGGGCGTTCTCTTGACCTCGACTTCGTCCGACGAGATGATATCTCAATAGCGGTACCCCGTACAAAAGAGGGTTTTCTGGCCCGGCGGTCGCCGTAAGTATGTTGCGCCGAGTCAGCGTCATCAAGCAGGCAGATCCCCAAATCATAATGTGCAGGAGCCCTCCATGAAGGTGAGCAGTGGCCGAAAGAGGCAGGCAGCGTTAGGCCCTCGCACCTTTCGCACCCCCCCTAAGAAAGATGGAAGGAAAGGCACCCCAGCCCTTGCCGAAACCGTTCTCTGCTACCGAGCGTTTCCCGTATCCACCATCCCGAGTTGGTCCGCCCTGGCTGCTGTATGCTGTGCTGGCCATGCTGCACGTCGAGTAAAAATTTTCCTTGACCTCCACTTCGCGAAGGGTAAGAATTACGACCGGGCCGTTCGCTTGAAGTTGGTTTGTCTTTCTGTCACTCCCTTCTTTTTTATTATTCGACCCCGCGACATCAGTTCACCCGAGGGGCAGACCGGATAGCAGGTGCAAACGATCCCGGCCAATTCTCTTCCTCGAACCCGAAGGGGGTGTCATCCTTTGTCGTCAAAAGAACGAAGCCAAGCCGGGAACAAGGAGGCTGCTGCTCGTCAGATGTACAAGGTATTAACAGACTTCCCCAGAAAGAAACTATACCCAACCAGGGTCGCCAATACCCCAACGACGTCATCCGGAGATGTTAGGAGGCCACGGCTCCTGGACCTTCCTTTCCAGATTGGCTCGCGAGACAACAGGGACGTGATTCCCCGACTCGGGAGCCACGTAGTGTTGCGAGTCGACTGTGCTCTAGTCTCCCGACCTGGAAGCACCCGTGAGCGAGAGAATCCCGAGTCCCATCATTCAATCCCATCTCTTAATTCTGAGTCGCTCCCCAATGGTATCGCGACAGGGAGTTCCCCTTACGTTGTCACACCGGTGATACGGATTCCGCCAGAGTATCATCCCTTAGCCCGTCTGTCATCGCCAACCGCCCGCAAAGTAATAGGGTTATTCATGATTACCCGCCGTGGCCATCCACCCGCGACACCCACCGTATTGGGTTGGGGATGTGCAACCTACCGAATTAAGCAAGAGACGATCAACCGGCATGCCTACTATGGTGGAGCGGCGCTGATCTGGTGCAAGTATCATCCGACCTCGACTGGTCTGGTAATGTGGCTGGAACCGGATTTCCATCAGTCTGGTTGGAGGGGCCCTGCGCTGGTAAGGGTGGAGCCTCTTCACCGAAACAATCTCCGACCCCTCCGTTTCGACAGCCTGGCCTCGCCCCGTCTCGGTCTTTCCTTCCGAGCAAGCGGAACTGGCTCCCGAGCTCAAAACGACACCGCAGTTTACAGTCTTCCCTAACCCTGCGTTTGACACGCCCTGCGAATCTGCGATGCAACGGAGTATATAAGGCGGCTAATTACTCTTAGCGACAACGGTCCCCTATCAGCCTTTGATCGGCCCGTCACCGGGAGGAAAGCGGCAGAATGGGGTTTGGCGCCAAGACCTAGTCTGCCTTCGATCGCCGTTTTGGGAACGGAGGCGGTTTGCGGGAGGAAGCACAAAGTGGGTGGGTCCGTAAGGTTACATCTGCGACAGGTTGCGATGACCCAGTTGGCCGCAGTGCAGCCGCAGAGAACCCGTCGAGAGCCCGGGGAAAGATGGTCGCGTCCGAATTCGCCCGCAGCGCATCTTCGATCAGCCGTGAGTATCGTGGAAGCAAGCCAATCCGGAGATGTCTTTTGTTCATTACCCGAGGTGAACCTTCCAAGGCAGCCCGGGTTTGCATCAGGCCAAGATGCCCGATTAAGAGCAGAGAGCTGCATAAGATATTGCAGCAATACAGCAACGCTGCAGCATCGAACCTGGCAAATGTGAATATTCCCAACGATGCAGGTGCAGGACTTGGTAACTACGGAGTGATACAACCACCTATAGAGACACGTACTCCTCGACGGGGCTCACATTGCACGAGGTAACGTTCTACACCATGCCCATGCCTGTGACCCCAGGAAAAAAGAGGGGACCTGTTCCGTTCCTGCACATATCCACCACACGTCGCTGTCAGAGTGGCGAACACAACTCTGCACCGGCTCAGTCGGCCATGTGGACCGAGTACCGAGGGCGCAACTCACAGACGGAACAGCAGCGCACACAACCCATATGATGGGACCCAGACGAGCAATCCTTCGTATGGAGAACAACTGGGGCGCAAAATTACAAATTTACGAATGGAGGGGGATAAAACTAACATGTCACGAAGACATGTATGCATCGTCGTGCGAAGCGCCCCGAGATCCCTCCATATTCTCTTACCTTCTCTGGCAGGGATGGCGATCGTCAATACCCAAGGTTGCCTTGGTCCTGGGGAAGAAGAGCCTCGTCCAGCCCGCGGCAAGGGCATCCTGGTGCCTTCTGAGGTGCGGATGCGGATAAGTGTGGGGGAGAAGACGATCGGACAATAAGGGCAATTGTAATTGAGACTTCGTGGACGAAGGACTTGGTATCGTCATCCTGTCAATCCCCTAGCCGAAAATGGCCTAGGTTTTCTAGAAGCTCTGTGGAAACCTGGTCCCGCCCAATGGCGTCGCACCGGGAATGCAAGTCCTCGATTTCATCATACGGCATGCTAACCCAAGCCGGTTAGATAAGCGGTCCTTTGATGGCGTCTCTGGCAATGGCCTGAAACCGTCAAAATCGTCTCTTGCTATTAATACATGGTGGGAGATATTCACCCCAGGGGCTGCTCACTTGACTCCCTTGCTCTAGTCTGCAGACCCGACGATCCTCATGGTGATGCGTGGAGCCGCGAGCCATCTTAGAAGAGAGCACTGCCCTGGCTCTCCCCATATCGATCGGCTTCCCTGCCAGCACCTTGCATGGAGACGGTGCTCGGCAAATGGCCATCGCCACCGAGATTTGGGCGATGATCGATCGAAGCGGGGATATTAATAGCCAACGAACCCTGGATCGGGGAATCTCTAACGAGGATCGAATCCTTCAGGGCATACGGTCCTTGCGGAAAGTCCCGCTCGATCCTTCAGCCTCAAAATATGGGGATATTTTCCCCTGCGGATTAAACGCTGCACGAGAGAGGCAACTCGCTGCACCTTGTGGTCCCCAACAGACGCTAACGGTTTCATACAGTTCTAGGCACCAAAGGAATCGCGGATATCCCAAGGCGAACCCGCTCGCTTGCCGCTGTCCTGTCCTGTCACTTCTCTCTGACGGGGTCTCCGCAAAGCGCCGATCTGGATAGCGACGGGTAGC
This sequence comes from Microascus cirrosus, assembly GCA_030271035.1. Lineage (NCBI taxonomy): Eukaryota > Fungi > Ascomycota > Sordariomycetes > Microascales > Microascaceae > Microascus > Microascus cirrosus. The sequence continues at coordinate 66,329 of JAMBUN010000341.1, read as the reverse complement.
TTGCCTACCCCATGGCCTCTCATATTTACAAAAAGAGATTATTGCGGTGTCTAGCGCGGCTCAAGCCCCAGGGGCAGATGTTCAAGGGGCTCAGCAACTACCCCTGGGTATGCCTTGATCAGAAGCGAAGAAGAGCTGATCCCGAATTCCAACTAATGAGGCATTCATCGTGGAGCTGCTCGGTATTATGACCCCCAGACTGCGTGAAGGGCACCATTTGGAATCGTTATTCCTGCCAGCTTTCCCTTTCGCGCCACCAGCGCTTGGGTTGGGAAGGTCCCCCCCCACGTCGGCGATCCAAACCCTTCGTGGCGGCAGTCTCGGCAGGGCATGGTCCGGTCGGTCCCACGCACCTTCCTCGTCGGTGACGAATCGAACACAGCCATTGTCAGCCTGCCGCCGCCTGACTCTTTCCTCGCAGGACACCTTATTCAAGCGCCGTGATCGACCGCGCAAGCTTGCAGCATCGAAACAAGACGAGCTGCATGGGTGCAGAACAAGAAGGCCAGTCGAAGGATTCGGCACCCTGCCACCGACGCTGCGCTTGCACTTGCATTTTGTGGCGCCGCGTCTGTCGCTGAAGCTGGCCTGTTCACGCGACCGCCTATCCCCCCTCCCGACCACGACACAAAACGGCGAACCCCGCCCATTTCCCTCAGAGATGAGAGGGTCACAAGGTTTCCTCGCTGCGTCCACGGCACAGAAAGACCTTGTCCCAACGTATGATATCAACACCACGGTGACTCAACTCTACGTCTGCGCAAGATGATCACATCACACCTAACCTTGTGGTGGACGACTGAGATGGGGGACAACAACCGGTCAGCCCAGGGAGTGCAAGTGCCATCAATGCGGGCGCACCCACGCTCCCCACGCCAAGACCAGGACTTTGTGCAGCTGGGGCGTCCGCCACTTTGGGGGGCATCGGTGTTATGCACCACACTCCCCTGTCGGTAGCTTTCGCCCCGTGCCGTCGACACCGAGATGGCGCAGGATATCAGGGCCGATTATTACCTGCAATTGGGCTTGGCCGTAATAACAACTTGGAAAAGCTTGCCAGCTATCTGCGTCCTTGGGCCGCAGATATCGGCATTCGCCGTCGCCTCATCCCCCACGACGCGAGTGTTTTCGCTCCTGGCAGAGAGTGATTTGACCAACAGCTGGTACACGCGACCTCGAGGGCTACCCCCTTGTAGCTGACGACGGGCCAGAACCAGCTGTGGTTACAGCTACTTTTTCTTTTAGATCTATCTTTCGTATTTGTTACCGTTTGGTTGGCTCCTTTTATCAGTGCCGTAATGAATTCATGTTTTGGTAATTCCTCCATCATTTAAGGTTTCCCAATCGACGGGCCCTGTGCTCGTCCACCCCTTGCGATATCCGGGTAATATCGAAGCTCGTGACTTCACGAAAGCTTTCTCAACTTACACAAGATAAGCGGCAAAGTGAGCGTAACCAACGCCCTACAGGGAATTAATTCTCCGGTGAATCAGTCAGGTCGTACGGGAAGAAGCCATATATCCGATTCCCTGATATTCTTTTGCCTTACCATGGGTTCCTCTCGCGCATTGGTGCGAACGACGAGAAAAAGATCACTGGCAGGTTGCAGGCTTTGTCCGCTCCCCGTGCCTCCCCACGCCCTGATATGAACGTCGTGTTGTTGCGCGTACGCAGGGCGAGAGGGGTGGTTTCACAAGCCATACTCGGTTGGCTCTATTTATCATCCCGCTGTTATGTGCATGCACCTACAGTCGCGGGGGTGTGGTGTGCGGCGTGACGCACGCAAGGCCCGGGAGAGCGACTTGTAAGAGGGTGGCAGGAGGAGTGCAGGACGTGGGAGGGTCGGAGGTCGGAGATGAGCGGTGGGTGGTGGCCATGTGGGAGCCACCGTGGGCTGAGATTCGCGAGGGGCAGCTTGAATCAATTCTAGGCGGCTGAAATGGAGGGCGGCCCATCAAGGTGTGGTCCAGTCCCCAGGCCGTATTTTCCTTTCCACGACCGACCTTATACAGGTAGTGGAGAGCGGTTGGAATTATTTGCATTAACAGGAGTGGAATTGGAGCCCGCTATCTGGCATGCTAATTGCACCTCATGAATAGCTCTGGCGGGTCCTTGGGTCGGCCCAGCATTGCGCTATGGATTAAACGCCTCCGTGTAACCCTTATTTGCGCGCCGTCACTGGGCAACAGGTGTGCTCAGGCCAGGAGCAACATGAGGAAGAAGACGACAGGGAGAGTTCCGGCCTTCTCTATCGTAATGTCCGAGAATCACATGGCAGCACGAAAATGCCTTTCTCCGTGCCACGGGTGGCGTCGGTGAAAAGGTGGTTGAAGAGACCCCCATCCTAGGCACCACTGGACGATGTCGTCATCGACGCCTCGCGGGCAATGGTAACTGCGACAGAATGGCATATCCGCATGAGAGGATATAACATCCGGACAAGTAGTCGCCGCACCGGAAGGGGATATCTTGCACAGTGGAGCTGGACGGCAGCACCGATATCGCAGGAGGTGTGGGGGGGGGAGGCGGGTGGGAGAATGGGGTACCGAACTCCCCAGTGGGAGCGGGTAAAATCCCAGCCATCTTTCCCCCCTCTCCTGAGTAGCATTTATCGGATGCAGGGTCTCAACGTGCGATCAATCATCATGAGGCCCGGTTCTGGGCGAATTGAATGCCTGGATGCGACGATGGCATCATCTCGAGCGCGCGGCGGGGCCCCGGCTGGGGCGAGTGTAGGCATTAGGTAAAGAAGAGTGGGCGAACCCATTCACCGACAAAGCGGCCCCCCCTTTTTTTTCTCCTCCACGCTATCCGCCTCCGTGTTATCCGGGCTCACTCACGGAGTACCATGGCCCGAGACACCGTGTTAGCCCCTGCACTAAATCGATGCACTGCTACCGCGTAGGCTACCGAGTCATGCATATGGCACCGGGCTCGAGGACTTGCTGTGGAACGGCGCAAGGTATTCTAGAAAATCCGCGGAGGGCGACGGAGTCTCTTCGGGGTGCGGGGTGCGGGATCCAACGCCGAGCGGGGTAAATATCTCGGCGTGTCGGGTGGGCCTATCCTCCCCCGGGTTGATGATGAACAAAATAAGACAATGAGGGAGGGGTCAGTTTTGGTGCGGGAAGAAGAGCTTGGCCTAATGATCATTATTAGATGTTAGGGCCGTTAGCCGCGAACGAGGACACCGCCGACCTCCTCCCCACCTCACAATGCTTTCCTTCGATGCACCACCCCAGTCCTCAACTAGAACCGACGAGGGTGACGATGGTGGGGATTCATTATTACTTTCTTGGCCGCTCGCGATGGGCCGCTACAAGGTCGCATCAGTCTACCGACACGCTGAAACCGAGCTCGGTGTCTTGGGGAGGTGTGCAAGGCATTCCAGAAGGACTCCAAGAGGGGGGGGGGTGTATCCTGCCTCTATTCGCAAGCTGGCCTTGGCTGAAACCTGTCCCGCAGGCTCCTCACCGAGATCCTCATTCTGGCTTGCCTTGGCCCAAGCCACCCCAGATCCAGCGCTCAGGATTCACAGGAGCGAGCGCCCCTCAATCGCATCAGCTGTCACACTCAACCTCTTCATGCGTGTCATTATCCTCTTTCCGCGCTATTCTTCGAGTCGCCGTTTCTGGGAAATTGTGAAGGAATCCCAAATCATATATGTGGGGCTCCTCGGGGACGCTATACGATCTTGGGAGGCGAATGCGCTTGAGCATACCAAAATGAGGTGGGGCTGTTTGGCTCTGGCCAGGCCCCCGAGCAGGCGAATTTCTCACGCGCTTCGTCGTTCAGCGGTGTAATTTCGCGCTAGCGGTCCGCCAACAAGGCACACCAGGTTGCCAAGCCACTTGGCTGCCATCCGCTTCGCAAGGATAGGGAGCATGCCTCGAGGGAGATGGCGGGGAAGGAAAGGGGAGGGATTTGAGTTGTGCTTGTGGGGTTCGAGCTCATGTCCGGTCATTTTCCGGCGGTCAGAAGGACCATTGTTCGTCTCATTCTCCGTACCGACCGAAGGATCGCCGGAGAGTTTGCGGTGGTGGCCGGTGGCCGAGGACCGCGAGGTCCGGTGGAAGCAGAGAACCATATTGTCCGTCAGTATCCGTCGGGCCCTCGACACCCCGTTTACACCGTGTTTCGTCCGGGGCTATGGCCGGTAAGTTGAATTCTATGGCTCATCTAGTCAGAGCGGCGTAGGGGAGATTTGTCGTCCCGTGTGTTAGTCCTGGTTATAAACGATGCCAGGCGTGTCGGGATCCGGCAGGCGACGTGCTCCGAAACGTTGCGGCCTCTGCACATGAGGAGACCAAGCCTCACAACGCCGAGCTTAACAATTGTGCTAAATGCCATCTCTGGCCACATAACCACTTCCTATTTGTATTTTTTTTTTTTTTTTTAGTGGAATGGGGTTGCGAATAGTGTCCCGTACACAGCGGCCCGGGACGTGGGTTCATGGGGTTGTTCGGCTGTCCCTCGGCTCGCCCTCGCCGCCTGTAATCACGTCACCATGGATTTGCCTCTGAGTCTCAGTCAGCAAACACACGTAACCGCCCGTAAATTCCCCCTATACAAAGGCTTCAGCGACACGCCTCGACGGTCCAAGCCTCCAGCCTGATTAACACCTTACACTCAATTAGCTGTAATAAGCATTCATTGGTTTTCACGACCGTTAAGGTCCCACCAGTATCGCGGCGCATCGCTCACCATTTGGAACCCGTGCATCGTATTGAATCGTCACTATGGCTTCGAATCAGACACAGCGGTAAGACAGCCTGAAGGTTCCGAGGGGAGATGGTATGGCTTACACCCCGATCACTAGGGATAAGCCTGTGCACATACTTTTCATCGGCGCCGGCGCCGTGGGCTGCTTCTACGCCTCGCGTCTCCATCATGTAACCAACCCTCTATCCCCTATCGGGCATCCCTAGGCTTCTCCCCACAAGAGCTTCCCGGCCATCTCTAGATACGCTAACGTTTCACTTTCTAGCCGGAGCATGGGGTATATGCTTCTCTTGTGGCGCGCTCCAACTACGCCGCCATCGAGAAGGATGGGGTGAAGATGGAGACGCACTCGTTTGGAAACTACGTCTTCCGGCCTGCTTCTGTGTTCGCGACGGTGGATAATGCTGCAGAGACAGCGGTGAAGAACGGCCATCAGTGGGACTATGTGGTCGTCACGACCAAAGCGCTCCCAGACAGGGGAGATGGCTCAGCCCTCATCAGCCCGCTGGTCGGGCCCTCGACAGTCATCGTCATCATCCAGAACGGCGTGGGCGTCGAGGCGCCGTACCGGACAAGATTCCCGCCGAACCCCATCGTGAGCGCGGTCACCGTCATCAGCGCTGAGCAAACAGGGCTGGGGGTGATCCGGCAGAACCGCTGGACGCGCATTAGCATCGGGCCGTACACCGATGGTCGCGGAACTGGGGACAAGAAGATCGGTGACCTTGGGACGCAGGCGATTGGGGAGCTGTCGCGCTGGTGGGGTGAGCTTGGGGGCATCCGGGACGTCGACCCGCATGACGAAGTAGACCTCCAGCTTGTGAGGTGGCACAAACTGTGCATCAACTCTGCCATGAATCCCTCCGCAGTTCTTTCCGGCGGCCGCGGGAACGCCGACATGGTGATGGACCCTGAGCTCCGGGAGCATCTCAAGGGCGTCATGGACGAGATCAGGGATGCTATGCCAAAAATACTTGGCAAAAGCTTCCCGGAGTCTCTCGCAGTGCCGGATAAGATCATCCAGAGCACGGAGAGGAACACCGGCGGCAGGCCTAGCATGCTTTTAGATTGGGACGCAGGGAGGCCCATGGAACTAGAGGTTATACTGGGGAACCCTGTGAGGATAGCGAGGGAGAGGGGCGTCAGCCTTCCGCGGATGCAGAGTTTATATGCCCTACTCAAGAGCGCGCAGCAGATGCGCGAGAAGGAAAAGAGTAATAGAAAGGGGAGGCTATAACCGCATTGGCTGCGGGAAGGTGGCGGAGGTGAAGACAACGAGTTGTTGTGGCGTTAGCGTAGGTCATTGACCTCGATTTTATTTTTACCCTCGACTTGGATATCTCCGCCTTCTTTCAACCGATAGTTCAGCTATTTCTTTCGATAGAGCTTGTTTCATGTCGCAGGTTCCCGCGGGTTTATGGCAAGGCGGCACCGATGTTTCCGCTTCCTCGCCCTTTAGATGCTCCCATGGGGCCCGTGACTGATTCTCTCTTTGACGTCTCATCGAGAGTTGGATAAATACGGCGCCCTGCAAATGGAGAATGGAACATCGGGGCGACTAAGAGCCTTGGGGGGGGGCAACGCGCGTCGTTGTGGGGTGAAAGAGCCTATTCGACCATAACCAATTATATGGCGTTCTCAGGACGTTAGAACGCTTGGCGAGCGTCTTCCTTTGTAGTCTTCGTCAAGACCGGATGAAAAGCTCCCTGTGCCTCTTTACTCAGCACTAACAGGATGCGAGGATCGCGATTGCCACTTCGGGTTTCTACAAGGTGGGGCTCCTTCCGTGGTGGGCCGGTGCAACAGATCTAATTCGTCGTCTCATTGGCTGCCGCCATAGCTAATTTGCTCTTTTCGGACAGCAGCTGCGATCTTATCGATGCGATCGAAGGGCCCGGAGCGGTTGCTCCTTCCGCCATGGCCAGTTCGCCTCTGAGCTTGAATGAATATTGGAAGGGATCCCAGGCACCACGAATAAGATGTAGTCGGTGCTTTAAGACCTCCACGGGAAAAGCCGGGGCCAATAGATGACGGGTGAATAGTTCGATCCAAGTGTGCTTTCGTTTTCCACGATCGGCTCGCTCTTGTTTCCTATCCCGCTTTCCATACTAGCTTACCCAATGGGCCGGACCTGCTCGCGCGCGCCACTCGGATGAGCGATATTAGCGACATCAGGGTCGGGGCGAAGTGCCCGCGAACGCCACCTCGGATCAAACGTCCCACACCTGGGGTTCAAATCAATCAATCCTTGATAGTCCCCGCTGGTTAAAACTCAAATGCGCCCCGTCAGGACCTCCGCGGTCGAAGAAGGTTCGCTCGACCTCCCGCCATCATCAGCCTCATAGCCGCTATCTTCGCTGATGCCGAACTGGCTATGAGCACAAAAAAGGCCGGTACCCGTTTTTCCATCGACCGCTTTTTCGGCCCCGTCGCGTTCCCGCCACCTCCGCCGTATAAACTGCTACCAATGGTTCTACCTCGTTCCCACCATCTCGGCTGGGCAGTTTCGTATGACATCTAGGCGAACTTGAAGAAGAACGAGAGCGAGGCAGAAAGCTCTGCAACTAACCGTGAGAGGCCATACAGAGGAAGATTCAGCCTCTGACGCTCAAAACCAGATCCTCTTACATCGTCTGTTGTAAGTCCCAGCGGTATATCTTGCCGTCTCGCTTCTTCTTCTTCTTCTTCCCTCGTTAGGAGCTTTGCACGAATCTTGAACTCCATACTGGTCTATAAGGCCTTGAGTTTACCTCGCTGTTGCGAGATACAAGGGCGCCTTCCGTTGAAACTGCCTTAGCAGGCTCAGGGAACGGTCATGGGCGACCCGACTGGACGAAGACCGTCGGCCTCAGCCACTAAACGCAGGAAATCAACCGAGAGCGAGCCTCGGTCATCATCACTATCCAGCAACATGGGCGACGACGTGTTCACGACATCCGATGAAGGCGCACCCACCCCTCATTCCCTACACAGTCTCCGTTCTGAGCCAGTTCTGAGCGAGCCGGCAGACAGAATCTTCCCTGTCAAGTCTATCGTGAGGGTTAATACCGGGTCTGAGGTCAATCAACTAACGGCGAATTCGATGCAATCGGACGACTCGCCGCGTTTCCCCCCATCGAATTCTAGGCGTACCGCGATATCGACGACGCGTGCCCCAGAAATTGGGTCTTTACCCTCAGCTTCGAGAAGTGTAGGGTCATTGCCTTGCGACAACACTCTTAACGCAGGCTCTGGTGGCATAGCCAGCTACACATCCGACGAGACCGTCCAAGCACAAGATGGCCAACCCTGCCGAGTTTCGTCTGTTGATTCCATGACGAACGATGGCACCTCGACGAACCGGCAACGCGCTGGTACATCACCCGCAGTTGGCTTAAACCTTGCTCGAGGACACTTATCCCCCGACAATTCACAGGAACCCATTACGGCGCAGCGCTTCATTTACCAGGTTACCGAAGGTGGTCACTCTATCATAACCGGAAGAGATAGGGAGCCACTTCGCTGCGAGGACGAGCCGATTCATGCACCGAGTGCTGTTCAGGGCTTCGGAATGCTCTTAACTCTGAAGGAAGAAGAGCCGGGCCAATTCGTTGTGCGGCTCGTGAGCGAAAACTCAGAGAAATTTATTGGCTACACGCCGCGCGAGCTCTTCGAACTCGGAAGCATCATGGACATCTTGAGCGAAGAACAACAGGAGAATCTACAAAGTCATATTGATTCCATCCGAGAAGACGACGAGGCTATCACCGTCAGCGGCCCCGAAATTTTCAAGACGTCTATCAAGAGACCAGACGGAAAGCGTGTAAAGCTCTGGTGTGCTGCACATGCATGCCCCAATCTGCCGGAGCTTATTATTTGCGAGTTTGAACAAGAAGACGACACCGACTATCCTCTCATACCCAACTCTGATTCTACTCCTGATCGAGGCAACAACCTTCCTCTGATGGTGATACCCACCGACGAGGGGCTGGTGAAATGCACTCATATTACGGACAGGCCTCTCAAGATACCTCACAAAGCCCGAGTCGGGAAGTCCAAGTCCAATCCTATGCAGATTTTTGATCTGCTGGGGGAAGTAGAGGACCGATTGTCCGAGGCGACCAATATGAGCGATTTACTACGGACACTAGCGGGAATAATGAAGGAGCTTACCAGGTACCACCGAGTAATGATCTACCAGTTCGACGCATCGTATAACGGCAAGGTGGTCACCGAAATTGTCGATGCTGGTTACACAGAGGATATCTACTACGGCCTTCAATTCCCCGCAAGTGATATCCCGCCACAAGCCCGCGAACTGTACAAAATTAACAAGATGCGACTCCTCTACGATCGAGATCTTTCGACGGCGAGACTGGTCTGCCGGTCCGAGGCGGACCTCGCTACCCCCCTAGATATGACCCACTGCTATCTCAGGGCAATGTCGCCCGTCCACCTAAAGTACTTAGAAAATATGGGCGTTCGGTCGTCCATGTCCCTGTCTCTCAAAGTATTTGGACGGCTCTGGGGTTTGGTGTCTTGCCATGGCGTCGGACCAGCGGGCATGAGGCCTCCGTTTCCGATACGAAAGATGTGCAAGCTCATCAGCAACGTTGCATCCAGGAATCTTGAGAGGCTCTCCTACGAAACTTCGCTGCAAGCTCAGAAACTCATCAACTCGCGCCTAGTCAATAGCACCAACGGCTCGGAGCATCTAGCCGTCTCCGAGGACGAACTTCTCAAGGTGTTCGAGTCAGACTTTGGCGTTGTCTCCATATTTTCCGGAACAAAGACGATTGGGTGCAGTTCGCTATGCCAAGAATCTCTTGCTTTGCTCGAATACTTGCGTGTGAAGAAGCCCTCGGGAGTTGTCGCGTCGCATAACATCACGGCAGACTTCCCCGAGCTTGAGTACCCGCCCGGGTTCACCCTTCTTGGCGGAATGCTGTACATCCCACTGAGTACCGATGGTGCGAGCTTTATTGTGCTATTCAGGAAGGCTCAGACTCAGGAGGTGAAGTGGGGTGGCAATCCGTACGAAAACAAACAACCTGGGGTACAGGGTCTGTTGGAGCCGAGAACGAGTTTCAAGATATGGAGAGAAGTAGTGACGGGACAGAGCCGCGAGTGGAAAATCGATCAAATCGAGCTCGCCACCGTCCTCTGTGCTGTTTATGGTGAGTACTCCATTCTTAATCGCGCGAACTTGAAAGGAATAGTCTTACTGACAACATTGGAACAGGAAAATTTATCCAAGTCTGGCAACAAAAGCAGCCATCATCCCATAGCAGTCGACTTACACAACTACTCCTGGAAAACTCAGCACATCAAGTTCGCACACCGCTCAACGCTATCATCAACTACCTCGAGATTGCACTCGAGGGCCCGCTGGACAATGAAACGAGACACAACTTGGTCGAGTCTCATTCGGCGTCCAAGTCGCTAATCTACGTGATCAATGATCTTCTGGACTTGACAAAGATGGAAGAAGGCCAAGCCTTAAGACGGGATGAAATTTTTGACTTGCATGCGTGTATACGTCATGCCACCGATCCCTTCTTGAGCGACGCTAAGCGAAAGCACCTCAATTTTGAGGTTGATATGCACTCCGACCTACCGAGGAACGTCTGCGGTGATAGATTACAGGTGAAGCAGGCGATTACCAACGTCGTCGCCAATGCGTTCCAGTATACCTCTGGAGGCTTCGTCCAAGTGACGTCCCACCTTGCGGAAGCCAATGATGGGCGGGTGCGAATCGAGATTGCAGTCCAGGATTCAGGTGTGGGGATGACCACCGAAGACATGGATAGGTTGTTCCACGATCTCGAACAGATCGGCAACGCAGAGCAGGATAGGGACGAGGGGAGGAACTTTCAAGAAGGGCGAAAGTTGGGATTGGGCTTGGCAGTGGTGGCACGCATAGTTCGGAACATGGACGGCCTCCTATGCGTCCACTCGGAACTTGGCCAGGGATCTTGCTTTGTGCTTCAGCTACCTTTTGACCTTCTCGAGGGGTCTGAGACCTTGTCGAGGGGGCGCGATGTCGAGCTCAAGCACAAGCCATCACTGGCTGCTCACGCACACGGGAAACTCATCCGAACTCCAAGTTATTCGAGCACCAAAGTGACACTCGTTCCAAGGCCTAGCAGCCTATCACTGAATTCTTCGAGAGGAAGGACCGATGGGTCGCAAGTTAGCAGATCGCAACCGAGAGCTAGGTCTGCCCGTAATGCTAAGGATCATGATAACCGCGAGAGTCGAGACCCTTCGAGCAAGCCGATGGCGGGTAGCCGTATACTCAAAGTTTCGGTCTCGGAGCCCATGGTAGAAGGAGTGGACAGAGGTTCGGAACCTGTTGCAGATGGAGTTGTCGGTACTCCCGAGCCCGTGGCGGATGGCGTTGACGGGAAAGAAATCCCGGAGGCTTCAGTCCTGGCAGCCGCCCAGTCAACGGCGGTTAACGGCACAGACACCTCGGAGGGCACCGATGAGCCGGTACGACTACATATCCTGATCGCCGAAGACGACCCTGTCAACATTATGTTCCTCAAGAAGCGCCTCGGCAAGCTGGGCCATCAGGTCCACCACTCTCTGAACGGGGACGATTGCGCGACGGAGTACCGCAACCGGTCACATTTGTTCGACATCGTCTTGATGGATATGCAGGTTAGTTCTTTCCAAGATCACCATACCTTAATGAAATTGAAATTAACACTGGCATAGATGCCCATCATGGACGGCATAGCGAGCACGAAGGCCATCCGATCCTGGGAGCGCGACCCGTCACACCTAGGTCTGTCGCAGCTTGCGCGGCGCAATGGGCGGGTGCCCATCTTTGCGGTGTCGGCGTCACTACTGGAGGATCACAACGAGGTCTACAGGGAGGTTGGGTTTGATGGGTGGATCCCCAAGCCCATCGACTTTGAAAGGCTCTGTAGTATAATGACTGGGATTTTTGATGAGAAGAGGAGGGTAGAGTTTCTATATTCCCCGGGGAAGTGGGAGATTGGTGGTTTGTTCGAGAAGAAGGGGGAGTGAAGAGTTGAAGGACTTGGGTGTTCCATGACTGGCTTACGCGAAAGAGGACGTGAACTTTGTGTCCAGCGTTTGATCGTTTCTTCTTTACGATTTTGTTTCGCGGGAGCGAGCCTCACTCGGATTGATTTCGAGTGTCTTTGCCCTTCGTTTGTTTCACACACTTCTTCTATCTTCTCCTCGACCGGAGGACGACCTGCAGTCTAGGAACGCCCATTCATGGACTTGGGGTTAACGAGAACGGGAGGCCTTGAGGGCCCTCCCTTTCTCCAGTCATTCGCCTTCGTCCCTCCTTAATCTCTTCTTATCTTCTATTCTTTTATGATGGTTTACGCGTTAGCACCACCACTTTATCTAGGCATACACGGCAGCGAACTTTAAGCATTCGGAATCGGGGTGGGGAGGGGCCTATGGATTCTATATATGCGAAGATACCAAACATACGATTGTGTTTCTTGAATACAATCCTTAGCCCGTTATTGTGCTCGAATGTGTCCGTAGAAGTCCGGGTGGCGGTAGTCCAAGTGAGAGCCGGTCTGGATTATGGGGCAGTATTGTTGGGTACCATGACCGAAAACCGTACATGGCGGCTCTTATAATGGGAGGGGAGACACCATAGTTGACGGAGCTTGTCAGTAGCTGGCCTTGGGATGGGAATCTCCAAAGGGTTATGTAGTCTGGCAGTAGTGCGCAAACGCCGCCACTAACATCAAGCTTTCCGAGATGGATGACGGCTGGGCCCAGTGCTCCGAGAGTTGACACTAACCTATGGGTGTCGTGACCTTTTCCTCATACTGCTACCAGGATTCCCTGGAGCGAGAGAGAGTGGGTACATTTTCCCGGACTTTAAACACAATTAACTTTATAAGCCCCGGAAAGCTTGTTTTTTCCAAGAGCTTAGGACTGTCCTAAGAAGGAAGGGTTCGCAATTCTCCCAGAGCCAATTCCTAACACAGTTTTGGGGAGTACCGGATTGCCCAGGAGAGCCAAGAAAGCTGGCTCGGGGAAGCCGGTGCTGTGGAGTACAAAGTAAGGGGTCTGAAGGGAGAGATTACTGGAGATGGTGGAGACCCGCAGTCGGAACGGGTGGTGAAGTGCCGGGGGAAATTGGCTCCGAAGACTTCCAGAGTGTCAGGGTAGGGCCGACAGGTCGTCTGGCTTGAGTTCAGCGCCCTTTCCTTCAAGGATCATGGTTTTAGCACATTTCTCAAAACCAGGCCTGAATCCTAGAAATCCTAGAATCTACAGAGACGACGACTGCGGTAAGAAGGGCTATTCCGGATGTGGCTCAGGAGTTGCGGGCCATAGGCTACCAACATATATCGACCGGTCGCAACACTGGAAGTATCACACAACAGCACCAAGTTTCCTTTACAAATATCCCTTTGAGAAACCTTCACGATATCTTTCTGTTAGGTGTTATTTGGCTTCCAAACGCCATCAAGACGTTGTGTTAAGCTCGGGGTGAGTCGGGGATAAAAGAGCGGGGTTATTTCAATGCCAGCACATCACAGCACCGTAATCATCATCGCCTTCCTAGATGACGTGAGGGCAGGAAGACAATAGATGTTAATTTGGAAATTGGCCTTCCTTCACATGCGCTTGTATGCCGAGGACCAGAGCATTCGGTCGAGGGTTCTTGTTGCCCGTCCACGAAGGGGTGTGGTCAGGAAACATCAAAATGACGACGGGTCTGAGAATATCAATTGACTTTTTCAGGTCTGGGAGAAACTCAATACCCTATCTTATCGATAGCCCTCACCGGTTCGGCTTGCCCGCGCTTATCCCAAATCGACGAACTTCGTATGTCGATGACACAGGACCTAGATAGAACCCCCTCAAGTCGCCCTTGACTGTCGCCATACGGTTACACTGTCAGAATTGGCGTGCTAACTAACTCTCGCTCTGACTGCTGCTGAACAGGCACCAATGGCGGTCTCCTGCGCGGCAGCCACCCTCTGAATGCAAGCCTGCAGGTGTACACATGCAACATGCATGGTTGGAGTGTCGAACTCTGGAACTCGGGAAACTGGAGATGGGGTGGCATTGATTAAGCGGATACACGTAGTTTTGGCACCGGAGAGGGAGGGCCAGATGACCATCTCCCTTTCCCAAAGGACGCCATGAGCCAGCTTATCCGGATCCACCTATTGCGTCCGCTGCAACTTCTCCTTGGCCCCGCTGCTCCTGGTTCTTATCTTGTTTGCTGATGCTGCTGTGGCAACAAGGGAAGTGCAATCCAGGGACCATTCCACCCTCGACGCCAGGAACGATCACGAGGCCCACCACTTCCGATGCACTGAGTCTTGGGGTCATTCCAACCTCGGGCAGGTGTCCTGGCAGGTACTCTGCACCGTGCGTTCAGGAGGAGGGGTGCCGGATGACTCTGCTCTCGCTGTCATGGCGATGCTGCCCCCACTATTCTCACAGTACAGGAACCCTCTCATAGGCTGCCGTAGGTAGCGTCATGCCTATCATTAGTGGTGTATAATGCTCTCGTGCACCGGATGACAAAGTATCGGCCAGATTCGCTGTCGCGCCGCCCGGTTGCGGAAACGAGAGAAACCTTCCCCCATTATACTTGCTCCCTCCCTTGGGCGCCCATCTACTGAGCCCCTATGCGTGGCGAGTAACTCCCTCCAGTGCTTCCCTCCCCCTCCCCAGTGCCGCATTAATTCCACCTTCCCCAAATCTCGTCCATTCTGCCTGGCGGCGTGGCCTCCCCTGCAACCTGCATCCCCACAAATGCTCCCTCAAGGTGCCTGAAACTTCCCGTGGCTCCGCCGACCAGTGAGGTTGATCGCCCTGTCCTCTGCGAACCTCCCACTGGCTGACGAGGGTGCCGCATCACAGCGCACACGGTTCCCGCCGGTACGCAGCTGCCCGCCGGGCCAACCAGAGCCGCGGACGCCTGCTCCACTCCTTGTCCAGGCCCCCCCCCGGACGCTCACCCGACCTCACCTGCCATCGTCCACTCACATCGAGGCCTCGACGGAGCCTCCATCCTGGTTGCCTGCCTGCCTGTATGCCGGACGCATACTCCGAGCCTCCTTCGTCCCCTTTGTCGACTTCATCTAGCTGAGCCATCGACGACCTGCGAATCGGGAGCCTCCCGCCACTGTGATATCGCCTCCCTATTCGGTGCCGCACTGCGTGCTCTAGGACTTTTCTCCTCCCTCCTAGGTACTCCCTTAGACGCTGCACTACAAGAATGGACGAACGGGCCGGGTGCATTTGCGAAAACATCGCCTTCCAAGCGTGAGCTTCATTGCTCTGTAGCGGCCGACCACCCGGAAGGTTTCAACAGTCCAGCCTCGCAATCGCCTTTGCCTCCGGCGCTCCTCCCCCGCTCGGGCGGAGCTTCTTGCTCTAGCCGCCGGCGCCGCCATTCGCTGTTCTTGACTCACCCTTCGACATCAGCATCTTGTTTCCCCGGCACATCGACACACACCACACGATGCATCAACATCCCAGAGCCCCTCCGAGGGCATCATCACCCGCCTCCGCCCAATCGAACCCCGCGAGAACGAACAACCCTAGAGAAGGCGGAAACGCAGCGTACCATGCTAGGTCCACGTCCTCTGCCTCGACCCAGTCGCGGAGGAGTTCCCTAGTACAACCCGTTGTGGCCGATCCGAGTAGTGCAAGGCCGCCGTATGATTCCGTCAAGAAGCTAGACCAGATCCTCCAGGTAAGCCGCTCTTTCATAACCTACTGCCACTCCTCGGGGTGTCACCCGAGCTCCATGATGACGTCGGCTAATGTTACATTGTCTCTCTAGAACTTCTACCTCAAAGCCGCCTCTCTAATCCTCGAGTCTCGAATACCGCTGCGCTATACCACGCAACACGGAAGCTTAAAGACAAGCAAATGGGTACGTTGGAACCATCCTAGGCGCCTTGGCTGAGGAAGAATACGAATACTAACCGCTGCCTTCAAAGTTTCAAATCGAAACACGAGACTTTGAGGATTTCCGCGACGAGCTGCGGACCTGGAAGATATGCGGCAGCTTCGATAACAGGCCTCCCCCGTTGATAATCGAGGTATACCTCGACACTTCCGGCTTGGCCTCCAGCCAAAGCCTCGTTATTGTCGACGAACAAGGAAAGAGGTGGGATGTAGCCGAGGCTCTCGCCTCGCCCAGTTCGTCTGGTTCCGATAACACCACGGGTACAGCACGCCGCGGGACGGAAGTAATACTCGAGAGGTGGCGGTTCGACCTCAAGACGACAGCCTATGACAATGACGATTTCGGTCCGATATTACCCACGATATACAAGAAGGCCATCGTGTTCTTCCGAACTTTATTCGTTGAGACGAGGCTATCACCGTGCTGGAACTTTGCCCAACATTCGAAGCAAAAAGATATGCATCCTGCTCTCCGCCCACAGTGCCGCATAAAAACGAGCGAGAGTGCATTTAAGGGAGCCGATAGCCTACGCCATCCTCTGTACAGCACGAATCGTCCCGTTTTTGATGAGTTCGTATTTGGGGACTTGGAGATTCCTGTCGGCCGCCTCTATGCATCTGTTGCCTTCCGGAAGGACCTCAACTTCCGGGTAGACGACTCTGAAAAGCTTCTGAGTTCACGATTCATGGGTGCGGATGAGGCGCTATTCAAGCCATCATTACCCCAGTCCCTAGGCAGACGATCTGATGCATTCGGCGAGGCTAGTGGCCACCGAAACGATAGGCGGTCTCCTGCTCCTACCCAGGCCTATGGTAGTCTGTCGACATTCCACGGGCCGGATGCTCTCGGCCAAAGTCCGATATCTGCCCTCAATGCCGTGCGCGCGCCTGGGTCCGACACGAGCTCTCCGCCGGCGTCAGTGCCGTCCAATGTCGAGCCGGAGCCGCCGCACTCCGTTCCTGCCACATCTGGTGTTAGCGTCCCGACGCGGCCGGCAACTCGACCTGCCGGCGATAATACGCCGCGGAGACCATCAATCTCGTTCCAAGCTGGAAGGCATCCCTTCAAGGCGGGGTCCCTCTCCGGTTCCCCAGTACCACGGAGCCATGAGGATCCGCCACCTTCCCCGCAGTCACAGTCTCGCGCTGGTGGCCCACCAGGGTTGACGCAACCCCGGAACCGTAGCTCACTGACAGCGGGCATGCCTGCGTCTCTTCGGGGCCCTGCACAACCACCAGCGCACACTCCTACCCCGAGCGCGCAGGAGCCGATGTCTAGTTCGCCGCGGCCTGGGTCCACAAGCCGCTACAGCAGCAGCTTTACCCATCGCCGTGGCCGGTCATCATTTAGTAGCGGTATTAACAAGCCGCTCGATGATGATCAGCTGAGCAGTGGGCGGCAAAGTGTCTCTTCCTCTGTCATCCAGCCCGGGTCCGGACTTCTTGCCGAGGCCGGCGGCAGCTCGGGATCCCTCCAGACGGACGATGACAACATATCGGACTTCCTCAAAGCCTTGGAGAATAAAAAGAATTTGAAGAGCTTTGAGTCTTCCAAGAGGGCTGAATCTGCTACCAACAGGACTGTGGCCCAGCTCTCCAAGTTCCACAACATGAAGGACGCGAATAACCAGCTTACGGATTCCATGACGTCATCGTCTATACAGCTCCAGAGATCCTCGAGCTCGTCTAGTAGACAGCTGACCAGCGTTCCAGGCATGGTAGCACCTGCCTCTTTGTCGGCGTCATCATCTCCAGGAAAGCCAGTTTCTCCCCATACGCCGCACACCCCAGCTATACCTTCTCGACTGAGCGAGAACTCGGTTGCTAGTTATAGCACAGAGGGAAGGGACGGAAGCCGTCGACGGCCGACCCAGAACCGAGTTCCCTCGGGCCCGTCGCGGGAGTCTACGGTGACGCAGGAACGCGTAGCGGCTATTGACATCCCGCTCTCGCCGAGGGCGAGCTCACACGGTCGCCGACCTAGTTCCGTTGCACAGCAGCCCCGAACCGTGTCCACGGATGACGACGACGGTGATCTTCCATTTGCGCACCGGAGCATCAGCCTCGGCGCAGATCGTGAGGCCCCTACAAGGAGTATGCTGCGGAGTCTCCGTGCACGGGACGAAGAGGCGATCGTCGATGACAGCGCGTCGGCGTCTCACGGGCTAGGGCCAGCGACAAACATCCGCGCTAAGGAGTCGACAGAGACGATGGGCCAGGGTTCAGGGGACGGACGGTCGTCCGGAAGCATGGCCTCTCCGTCTTCTAGCTCGCCATTTGGACGCCGGCGGTATACTGGTATGGCACATGCCGCCGGGAGAGGCCAGACGCCACCGCCAGCTGGCCAAAGGAGCCGGGCGGGGACGGGGGCAAACCGGCAGAGTAGGGTGGAGAATGAGGATGAAGAACCGTTACTGTTTGTCATGTCTGAGATGGATGCACACTCGCGGCGGAGCTTAGAGGAGGGAAGGGGAGCCGGCAGTGGTCCTGGGGATAGAGGTGGAAGGAGGTGGTGAACTCGTTCATTATGTGTCCTCCAAGGCGGCATACGGTGAGGACGTCGAAGCCGGGGCCGGGATAGCATGCCCCATCACGGTATTTCTTCAGGGGTCTCGGTGTTCGATGATACCATTTGTCGACAGATATATCGGCTGCCTTTCCTTTTGCTGATTTCGATCTCGGCCATGTTAGAGATCGCAGGGCCAGACTGCATCATGCGCATTTGTGGGCTTCGAGAAGGCTCTATGAGAACAGGAGACAAAGGTGGTGTTTGCTGTCAAATTTGGAAATTTTAGAATGGTCATTTTTCTCTTACATTCTCATGGCTTATATCCGGACAGGTTTGGCGTTGGGAAGGGGAGCGATATCCGGGGGTTGCTCTTCACTTTAGGGTTGTTATCTTGTGGATAGGACAGGCCAAAGTCAGGAAGGTGGACATAAGGACCTTGGTGAAGGGCAATATGGAAGGAGTTTCGGGGTTAGCAGAGTTGGGAATTCGGATGTAGGGAATATATCATATATCTACTTCGTCGAAAGATTGTACTTGGATTTGGCAGGGCAAGGGTGTGGGGATGATGCTGATGAGAGGTTGAAACAGCTTAGATAGTTAAACAACCCCGTCCATGCCTGCGGAAGTCGATGGACCACTAGAGTGCATCGCGTTTTCCGGAGCCACTAAGACGACGGCATACATCGTAAGCAAGCCAACATCGCTCTCTTGGGTCTGTCAAACATGTTGGATGGAGGTCCGGATTCTCCGCGAGTGGGCCAATGACGTGCCACAGCGAACCGCCACCCTGGGAACCCCACCCAGAAATCCCCGCCACGGGTCTGCCGTTGCCGTGGGAGCGCTAACAAGGATGTTGGTATACTCATCCATACATAATATTGTGCACTTTCATTCCTCTTGAGACCATCACCACAAACCTGACAGCGCAGCTGCGCAAGAGGCAAGAAACACCTGATTTGTTGACACGCTTCTATAGCACTGCTATTCTTACAAAGACGCAGAACGGTGCGATAATATTTTGTCTCCCTTTGGCAGAAAGCCGAATTCGCTCTACCAAAGCTTGGGCAAAGTCCCTGCACATGATTCATGAAGTCCGTTTGCGCCTCGACATCCCGCGTCCCTTGCTGCCTATCCATACCTTCCACGCGCCGACGTGTCCCATCACTTTTCCTTACTTCCCTTCCCAAACAACTTTGAACCCACAACAGCCACACCCAAACAACATCCGCCTAACACGCGCAACTCGACAGGAAACCAGGAGCACACTTCGCGCATTCCCACCTCGACACCCTCGCGTCGACCGAGAACCCCTTCGAGAAAAACCGCCAGCGGAAGGACATGGTGAACCAGCACGGGGCCCCCAAGGTGCCTCTGCGGCCGCGCTCCGGCAACGAGCACCAGAGCGCCGCGGGGGCGAACGGGACGCCGAAGAAGGCTGTGGACCTGCCGTTCGACGAGGATTGGCTTGAGGATGGCTTCTCGCCTTCACGCAACAGCCAGAGCCAGAGCCAAAGTCAAAGCCAAAGTCAAAGCCAGAGTCAAAGCCAGAGTCAAAGCCAGAACCAGGGTCTAGGCCACAGCCGGGATGACCCTATCGACCTCTTGGAGCGGTTCGACTCTCTGCGGATAGGATCCCAGAGCACCAACCAGGCGGATGACAGCGTCGTGGAGATAGCACCTCCACCGCCCAGCCAGGAAGGCTTCAGGCCGTCGGGCGGCCTCTTCGGAAACAAGGACAAGAAGTGGAGGCCCATGTCCTCGGCGCAGCAGAAGGCGTATAACAGCGTCTTCGTGAACCAAAGGACACGACCGGAGCACCACCGTGCCCCCCTCCAGCGACCGCCCTCTGCGAACAATGCCTACAAAGTCGCCGGCCCAATGAACCCAGTCTTCGCCGACGTGAAGAAGGAGACTAAGGCATACTCGTCGCTAGATACGTTCGGTTCGAGCACGGCGGGAGGCTACGCCTACGGAGGGGAGGAGTTTTACACGGATCCCAAGAAGGCCTCGGAGGACCTAAAGGCACTACTGGAGGGCGGCATGGACGAGGATGAGGGAGAGACGAAGGACGAGTCGCAGGCTGAGAACGGCCGCGACGGTACGCTGGAGGGGTTGAACGTGAAGCTACTTCCCCACCAGGTCGACGGCGTGGAGTGGATGAAAGGGAGGGAGCTTGGCCCCGTGAAGAGGGGCAAGGTGCCACGCGGCGGCATCCTGGCCGACGACATGGGTCTCGGAAAGACGCTTCAGAGCATCTCGCTAATCCTCACAAACCAGCGGCCTGAGAAAGGAGAGAAAGGCTGGAAAAAGAACTACGAGGATGTTTCGAAGACAACACTTGTGGTGGCCCCCCTCGCGCTGATCCGGCAGTGGGAGGCAGAGATCAAGGAGAAGGTCACGAAGTCCCACCGCCTCAAGGTCTGCGTGCACCACGGGCCGCAGCGCACTAAGTCCGCCAGGGACCTCACACCCTACGACGTCGTTGTCACGACCTACCAGACCCTCGTCTCGGAACACGGCACCTCCAGCGCGGGCGAGAGCGGCCCCAAGACGGGGTGCTTTGGCGTGAACTGGTGGCGCGTGATCCTTGACGAGGCACATACAGTGAAGAACCGCAACGCGAAGGCCACGAAAGCATGCTGCGCGTTGTCCTCCGTCTTTCGGTGGTGCCTCACGGGCACACCGATGCAGAACAACCTCGATGAGCTACAGTCACTAATCCACTTCCTACGGATCCAACCCTACGACGACTTGAAGGAGTGGCGCGACCAGATCGACAAACCCATGAAGGGCGGACGAGGACACCTCGCGCTTAGGCGACTGCACAGCCTGCTACGATGCTTCATGAAGCGGCGCACGAAGGACATTTTGAAAGAGGACGGTGCGCTCAACCCCGGCGGGAAGCCCTCGCAGGAGGGAGAGCCGAGCAATGGCTTCAAGGTCACAGAGCGCAAGGTCGTGGCGGTGGCGGCAGAGTTCTCGGCCGAGGAGCGACGGTTCTATGACAGGCTGCAGCAGAGGACAGACCGCTCACTCGAAAAGATGCTGGCGAGGGGGGTAAACTACGCTAACGCGTTAGTGCTGCTACTGAGGCTGAGGCAGGTGTGCAACCACCCGAAGCTGGTGGAGGGCAAGGTCGAGAAGGAGGCCGATTCGCTGGAGACCGTCCCCGGGAGGGGCGGCAAGAACGTGACGGATGGGGCTATCGACGACCTTGCGGATATGCTGGCGGGAGCGACCATCCAGGTGAAGAACTGCTCGGTCTGCGGGGTTGAGCTGGAGGGCGACGACGTAAAGATGGCGAGAGAGACGTGCAAAGAGTGCTTCGAGGACCTGGAATATTTTAACAACAATGGTGGTGTGAGGTTGAGGCCGAAGAAAAAGAAGGTGAAAAAGGAGAAGGCGATGGTTAAGAAGGGAGAGACGGACACCCCAGCAGTGCCTGAGACCGAGGACTCCCCACAGCCCGCAAAGTCGAAGCGGCGCGCGCGCAAGGTCATCGTCGACAGCGACGACGACGAAGAGGAGGGCAGCTGGCTTGTGCCAGAGGACCAGCGCGGTGACTTGAAGCTGGGCAAGGCGGGCGGGTGGGACGATGAGAACTGCGAGGGCGGCGGCTCGTGGTTGGGCTCAGAGGACTCGCGGCACGAGTCCGAGATGGAGGATGGGAGTGCGCTGGACAGCTTCGTGGTGCCGGACGCGCAGGAGAAGGGCGGTGAGGGAACGTCACAAGTAGAGGACGAGTCTGAGTTTCCTTCCGTCGGGGAGCTGTGCTCACAACCGGTCGAGGCGGGCGTCAGCGACGCCGTAAGTGAGGCAGATACGAGCGGCGTGACGGCGGACCAGACCAGTGCCCTAAACGCATCCGACTCAGAGACGGAGTCAGGATCCGACTCAGAGTCTGTCGAGGACGAGCCCTCCGCCCTCTTCAGCGGCAAGGGCCCCTCCGTGGTCCCGTCGGCCAAGATCCGTGAGCTCACCAAGATCCTCGACAAGGAGGCGCGCGAACACAAGTTCATCGTCTTCTCGCAGTTCACGTCGATGCTCGACCTTGTGGAGCCGTTCCTGCGGCGCGAGAGGCTGGGCTTCGTGCGGTACGACGGGAGCATGCGGAACGACGAGCGGGAGGCGAGCCTGAAGAGCCTGAGGGGGGATGAGGGCACGCGGGTGCTGCTGTGCAGTTTGAAGTGTGGGAGTCTGGGACTGAACCTGACGGCTGCTACGAGGGTTGTCATCCTCGAGCCGTTCTGGAATCCTGTAGGTCTTACCTTTCCTCGCCACTCTCGCTCTCTATCCTAAACTGTCCACCACTCTTCCTACAAAAACAAGCAATAACTAACACACAACACAGTTCATCGAGGAACAGGCCATCGACCGCGTACACCGCCTCACCCAAAAGATCGACGTGATCGTCTACAAGCTGACAGTGGCGGCTACGGTGGAGGAGCGTATCCTCCAGCTGCAGGAGAAGAAGCGGCTGCTCGCGGAGCAGGCGATCGAGGGCGGCATGAAGAAGAACGCCTTCAAGCTCGGCCTCGCGGAGATGCTCGACCTGTTCAAGCACGGCGGGAGTAAGGATTACGCCGGGGAGTACGAGGCGAAAGGGGGTGGTGGAGGGAGTGGTGGAGGGAGTGGTGGGGGCAGGCAGTTGGAGGCGGGGAAGAGGCCTAGTGTGAGGAGGGAGGAGAGCGATGTTTTTGGGAGGAGGTGGTAAGGGTGTTTTAGACATGGTGATGTAGCAGGGTTCTTTGTTTTTGTTTAGATTTGGGGCTATGGGTAGATGTGGACATGACTTTTCGGCGCTTACATTACACTTTTTTTTAATATCGAACGCTGCGGCGGAGTTCATATGGAGAAACTGGATGGCGTCCCGTCAGCGTTGCACGGCGTCGACACTAATATGGTAGCTTGAGCTCGAAGTACGTACCGGTGGCCCAAGCTCCAATGTCTTGGCACCATTACAACCCCCGACAGCCGCGTTTCAACCTCACCTTCCTCTATGGTCAAGCCTACTTCACCTGTCAATCGCTCACACTCTACTCTCGTTTCTTCTCAAGTCTGGAAGCCGAAGCTACTTTGAAGTATAAATCCGGATATAGCGCCAAAATGCCCTGGCTCCGTCGACGCCAGGTCTTCGAAATCGACGACCAGGAATGGTATCCTGCCCCTCCCTTCCTACCGGCGCTGCCTTGCCTTCCCTGTCTCAGTAACTATGCTCCCCCCAACGAGCTATACTAACAAACAAGGTTTCCTCCGTTCCTCCGCTCCCACATCCAAAACGCCCTCACACTAACCTGGACTACCTCCCTCCCCTTCTCCGTCTCCCCCGCCACCCACGCCGCATCCGTCCTCCGCTCCCACCTCCCCGCCGACCTCTCCACCTACACCTTCATCGACTTCTGCGCCGGCGCCGGCGGTCCCACCCCGGCAATCGAGCGCCTCGTCAACGACTCCCTGCGCGCGCGCGACAGTGGCGACGGCGACCCGGACGATGTCAAGGAGGCGACCTTTGTGATGACGGACCTGTTTCCCAATGTTGAGAGCTGGAAGCGGCTTGTGAGGGGGAGGAGGAGCCTTTTCTTTGAGGAGAGGAGCGTTGATGCGAGGGAAGGGGGGGAGGTGGTGGGAAGGTGGGGGAAGGGGAGGACGTGTCGGCTTTTCAACCTCGCATTCCACCACTTTGACGACCAGCTGGCGGGGGATATCCTGCGGGACACGGTCCAGAACAGCGACGCGTTTGCGTAGGTTCTCCCATCCACTGTATGCTGCTGCTTATATACAAAGACTGACAGCCCCAGAATTTTCGAGCTCCAGTCTCGCACGCTCCAGTCCTTCCTAACAACCGCCCTTCTTCTCCCCGCAACTCTCCTTATAGCCCCCCTCTACGCCCTCAGGCATCGCTCCGTCTCCGCCCTCCTCTTCACCTACCTCCTCCCCGTAATCCCCTTTGTGCTCGTCTTCGACGGTTGGATGTCCGGCCTGCGCACCCGCACGCCCGCTGAGGTCGAGGCCATGCTGCGGGAGCGCGGCGGCGAGGAGGCGGCCGGGTGGAGGGTGCGGAGCGGGCGGGAGAGGTTCCTTTGGCCTTTTGGCTATGTGGATTGGATTGTTGCGAGTAAGGAGTAGGTGAACCTCCACGTGGGGCGTACCTTGATGACGAGGGACAAGTAAAACAAAATCGGTTAGGGGAGGCGCTCGAGGTTATGATGGCCAGGTCTAGTGTACGGAGCTGTATTCGACTGTACAAGTTACACCAAATACACCATACACCATCCAAGCATCACTCTATTACATTGAAAAGGACGAGCCAGTCTAGGAACAGGGCCTCTCGGTCCCTTCCACATTTGTCGATTTTGTAATCCCTCAACACCCCTAAACGCCCTGCCATGAACATTCGTCCTACTCCCCGTCCCCACATTCCGGTTCTAGACCGCCTAAAGCTCCGACTCCCCGCCGTTGACTTCCACATTCATGGGGCTCCCGTTCTGCGCGGCCCGCCTCCGGCTCCTCGGCGGCCTCCTCCTGACCACCGCCCTCCCATTCGAGACCATGCCCTCATCCTCGTCCGAGTCCGGGTGCATCTCAGCATACAGCCTCGCCTCGTCCAACTCCGTCAGGTCATCCGGCCGGTCCCGCAGCCACTGCATCCTCGGTCCCGTCCTTGACAGCTCCGACACGCGGAACCCGTAGATCTTAGGCTGGTATATCCGCTCCCTGCCCAGCCCGGGGGCGATATTCCGCGCGTACACTCCATTGATCACCTCGGTGCTCTCCTGGATGCGCGAGTTGGACAGAAACTCGGCGCCCCTCTTCGTGAGGTCGTACTCCGGAAACGTCAGCAGGAACAACGAACCGAAAGTGCGGCCGAAGTAGGCACCATCGACGGTCTGGAAGCGGCTGTTGGGAGGCACGTAGACGTCGAGGCACGAGGGGCAGAAGAGCTTGACGGTGTCCTCGCCCGGTATGTCGGAGAGGCCGACGGGGAGGGTGCGGGCCATGTCGCACATAGTGCGCGGGCAGGCGCCGAAATGACAGAGCTCGTACTTCTCCGACATCTGCTGGATCCCCGCGCGCGAGCAGATGTAGCGCTGGTGAATGAGGCCGTACAGGAGCTCCGCCGAGGACTCGATGACGGAGAGGTCGCTCGCGATGCGGGCGTGCCGTCGTTCGTGCCGCGCGATCATGCGCTCCTGGGCCTCGCCCGAGTCCCCCTCTTCCTCTTCGTCTTCATCCTCCTCCTCCTCGTCGTCGTCCTCGGGTTCCACGTCAAGGATCAACTGGTTACACGGTTAGCTTCACGACACAGGAGACGAAGCTTCTTTGGCGGGCAGGTGTGTGGGGACAAGAATAGGACGGAGGGGCGTGCTTACTTCTAGGGCCTCCTTGTACATGGCAACCTGGGACTGCAGACCCGTCAGGTTAAAGTCATCCTCGATAAAATCCTCTGACACCTCGGCGAAAAACTCGTGGCCGACGGTGGCGCAGTACGACGAGATCCACGTCTCGCCGGGCCCCGACGACGTCGACATAGTGTCCACGGGATGTAGGTCTAGGCCTCTAACAGGCACTCGCGACGCCGCTGCACTCGCGGAGGCGGTTCTGCCGGCAGCCTGCTGGCGGAAGGGATCCAGTGTTGCGGAAATGGGGGGTGGGTGTAGGCTTCGGGGAGGGCGAAAGCGAGCAGAGTCTTTCGGGGCGTTGCGGAGGTTTGAGAGTCGTATTTACAGAGACGTCTTTCCGGGAGATGGTTCACGGCGGGTGGATCATGGCAGGCGCTCACGGGATACCTCGTGTGGTTCGCAATAGCGCGCGGGGGGGAGACGGGCGGATCCTCGCAGGGATAGCCAACGATGGCGGGGCAGACAAGCCTGAGGGCCAAGCCTGGGAAAACTCGGACCGGGCGCGGCGGGCGTCTTCCGGCTGCGACGAGGAATTCAAAGACAGTCGATTCGATGATGGGTGCCCGTAATAGTATAATCGGGAGTAAACTTGCCGGCGTGCCTCGGACGTTTAGTGCTCCGTGGAAGGGATGAAGGTTATCTGATTCTCCTCGTCCGGCAGAGGTCGTGGGCGGTTGAGGGCCGTGGTGGCTGGTGGGGGAAGAGGCGCCCTGTCTCTTCTTCGCACGCGGTGGGCGCTGCCAGTGCCCATCTCCGCCTCTCGACACTGTCCTGGGCCAGCGTGAAGAGTAAATATGAATGTGCTTGTTCAGATTAGTCAGCAGGCTCATCTCCTAGCTGGAGGCCTAAAAAGGTACTTGCAGCAAAAGAGGCCAGAGCAACGTTGAGGCGCGCAGATGGGGCCGTATGATACCATCATTGTACAAATCACGAATATAGAAACCAAGCACATGACGCTTCTAAGGCCTGTCGCCCGAGTCCGAATACCTGTCCCGCAATTCACCGGGGCGATATTCCGGCGCACGCTCGCCAGCGTGCCCACCGTCGAAAACCACTATAAGGACGTCAACATTCACTACTTCAGAGAGATCACCGACCAGCTCCAGTGTCCCGCCGTCCTACGAGCTGCCAAGGGCCTATCAGTGCAGAACATCCCGGCCCATGAAAAATGGTTCAACCATGACCCGGAGGAAGAGCCATTCACGCCCTACCTCCGCAAGTTCTCAGGCCACGCCTTCACCTACGAGCTCATAACACCACAGCCCACAGACGGGGGTGATGCCGTATCCCTCTTCTGTACTTGGCTCTCCGAACAGGTCTCTGACCAAGAGAAACTTTCTCAAACTCTCGCTCCACTGAAAGACGTCCTTTCACAACCCAGTACCTCGCCGGCCTTCCACCAGCTCCAGGCCCCCCTGGCCCTCCTCATCTCTGCCCTGCGCTTCAATGCCGCAGCCCCCTACCCTCTCCGCAACCTCTACATAGCACAATCCCCCCACCACGAGCTCCCCAAGCCCCTCACCTATGACCTCCCAACGCCAAACCTCGTCAGGAAAGCAGGCAAGGGTGATGTCTACGGCACTAGCATCTGGATGGGTCTGGAGCCCACCGACACCCCCTTCCACCGCGACCCCAATCCCAACCTTTTCGTTCAGCTTCGCGGCTCAAAAGTCATCCGGATGCTGCCCCCGATGAATGGCGACGTGCTATACCGGGATGTGCTGCGTGAGCTGGGGAAAGGAGGAAGCACGCGCCTCAGGGGCTCGGAGATGATGGACGGGCCGGAGAGGGACCTTTTGGCCGAGAAGGTGTGGGACCACAATGGGGACATCTACCAGGTGACGGTCCGGCCCGGGGAAGCGCTTTACGTGCCGCTGGGCTGGTGGCATTCTGTCAGGAGCGAAGGCCAGGATGGGGATCTGAATGCGTCGTGTAATTGGTGGTTCCGGTGAGATTGTGACCCCAAATCACTGTACGATACATGGGACTTTGTATATAGATTAGACGAGATTTCGGCCGTGAGACAAACGTGATGCGATCCATTATCCTCACCAAAGTGCATAGGTTCAGACTATAGTACACCAGACGCCGAGAAACCGAAGAACACCCCAGGCTGCCGTTCCACCTACCATGACCAGGAAACCAGATAATCTCTTGTACTATAGCTAGGTCCGTCACCCACTCCGGCCACGCCCTTAGTATGGCCTGGAGTTGACAGCTCCCTGCCGGTAGTAATCGGCTGGGCCCGGCGCGCTCGGTTCAGACGGAGGCACATATGGTTTGTACTGCGGCTGGGAGCCCGCCTGGCTTGGAAGTCCCTGCCTCGCATCGTACGGCCCGCCCAGCGGGGGGGAGATTGAGTCTGGCCTGGCGGCCGCCGGTACGGGCGGTGGGGCACCCATCGGCGCTGAGGGCGGCCCGTCGTGGCTCGGTGGCTGATACCCCTGGTACTGGGGCTGAGAAGGCTGGGGAGGCGTCGGTTGGGAGAGCGGGCCGGGAGCTGGGGGGGGTGGCGCGTTGTAGGGGTCGTCGGCGGAATAAGGAGCGGCGGGGTTGATGTTATGAGCATTCGGGGAGATGGGCGAGTCGTAGACCGAAGTGGCTAGCTCCTGGGCGCCGTATGTACTCGTCGGCCGCTGGTTGGACTGAGAGTAGGGGGCGTACTGAGCCGGGGGCGGGCCAGGGGACGATGTGTTGAGGGGAGCCGGTTGAGCCGGGGGCCGGCCTCCGCCTTGCTCTGGCCCAGGAGGACCCGAAGGACCACCACCCTGGCGGACCGGAAGGTTGAGAGGAGCTGGGGCATTAGGGGGGATCTCGGATCCTGCAACATAGAACGGTGCCGGTGTCGCTTGGGTTGGCCGCTGAGAACTGGGAGGAGGGCTCGAAGTATGGTATTCTGGCGAAAGTTAGAACGCAATCAAGTTGCAGCAGGCTGACGAGGCTTACCTTGGGGAGGGCCTTGACCTTGAGGAGGCCCCTGAGGCCCACCTGGACCGGGCGTGTAATACCTCTGATCCGGGTTAGGTCCCTGGGGAGGAAACTGACCTGCCGGCGGGAACCCTGCCGGAGGCATGTAGTGGTGATATCCCGGCTGCGGAGGGTGAGCCATCGAAGACTCCAAGAGAGCTTCATAATCCCGCCGAGCCTTGATGAACTTCTCGTTCAGTTGTGTGAAGTCGTCTAGGAGACAGTTAGTAAGCATTCCATATCATAAGCCTGGTGATAGCATACCCTTCTTCTGCGAGTACTTCTCAATCAGCCGAATCAGCTTCGGCCGGATCGCCGTCGTTTGGTGGTATAGTTTCTGCTCAACCTAGTCAGCCAGCCCGAAACGAAAACTTGCGACAAACGGAACATACGGCTATCTCGTCATTATCCTCCTCCCTTGGCGCCGTATTCGAAGCGCTCAGCAACGTCAACAGCTTCTCCACATTCTTGATCTCCGCAAACACCTCGGCCTCCATCTGCGCCTCCCGCTGCAGCTCGTCGGGCGTCGGGTCCGTCAGCTTCTCGACATAGTTGAGCGGGAAGATACCCGTGTTTCCTCTCAGCGACCCGCGCCACCAGTCTTTGTAAACAGACTCCAGCACAGCGATGACATCACCCTTCTTGAACTCCAGCTCGCCGGGCTCGGAGGGAACGAAGTCAAAGAGCGCACGCACACGGGAGACCGTCGCGGCCGTCGTCCCCGATGACACAGCAGCCCCATGTGAGGCTGCGGGTGCCGCATCCGGCGGCGCGGACGACGTGGACGCAGCAGCGGCAGATGTAGAGGCAGCGGGTGCAGGCTCAGCGGACTTCTTTTTTTTCTCCTCCTCCTGAAGCGACAGCTTCAGGGCCATCTGCAACTCGTCCTCCTCTTTTTGCCGGTCCAGGTTCGTGAGCTGGTTCTTCTGCGGTGCCGACGGCGGCTCGAGGGTCGGGTTGTTCTGCTTGAGGCGGTAGTAGCCGTCGTACATGATGCCAAGATCCGGATCGTCCTTGAACATGTCGGACCATGCCTTCATGCGCTCGAGGATCTTGGCCTTGACCTGGTTGTGCGTCGTGCGGTCGTTCGCGAGCTTGAGTAGGGCCTCCGTGAAGGCGCGGCTGGCGAGCTCGCGGTGAAGCTCCTTGCCGCAGTTCTGGCTGAGGGCGTTTGCGAGCTGACGGGCAAGTGGGGTTAGCATGCGGCGGTAACGAGGTAACGAGGATCGATCAGAGGAATATGAAGCACAAGCTTACCTCGAGTGTGTATAGCTGGACGTTGGCGTTGCGGTGCGCAAGCCGCTTAATCACGCTCTGCACGACCTCCTTCGGGCCATCGTTGTCCCCGCCCACCCGGTCGCACAGGTCGATGATAGCTCCCCAGTCTTCGGAGGTGAGGTTCTCGTCGGTCGCCTTGGCTATATGATGAGAGAAACAGTTAGAGGTGCATTCGTAGAGCAGCAGCAAAGAAAAGTCAAGAGCGTGGCTGGGCGCGACATACCGACAGCCTCATCGTAGGGCCCAGCCGCTGCCGCTCGGAACATGGTTGGCAACACTCAGCACGGGATTATCTCGTGTAACTAATTTCTCATCGAAGGAATGTCGGGGCGCTCGAGAGCAGGGCGAATCAGCAGGGCTTGGCAGCAGAGGCGTCAACTCGGGTCGGGGCTTTCGGTGGGATTTATGTGACGATGTTAGGAGGAGGTTCCGCTGGTGGCGCTGCGGAGAGGTTGAACGGGTGGAGCCTAGTTGGCAGCTCGGGGGAAGCATGTGGGCTGGGTGCTCAGCAATACGTAACCGCAACGCTGGTTCGTCAGTGGATGACGAAGACTAATCCACTGCGCCCAATGCCGCAGGAGTATTTCCAAGGACACGGACCACCCTCGGCGACCTCACCTCTTGCAACCTGTTGTAGCCGCGCAACGCGTGTGGCAACCAAAAAACTTCACTTCGGCTCGCCAGTGTGGTGATGAGCCCAGGCAGCTATTTTTGAAGATTGGAATCAATTTCACAATATCGATGAGAGCACCCAAGGTTTGATGACCCTTGAGGGTTTGGATGAGATTTTAGATGGCGATGGGACTACGGAACCAGTTTCGCGACTCCGCCTCTTGGATTTACAATGCAAGGTGCTTATAGCCCACCTGCAGGCGTTTCCGTTATATGCTGCTCTTTCACCTTAAAAGAATTTCAGGAAACGGATAGCCTTTAAACTCTACACGCTTGCAGACTCCAGATCGTCGTATAACTTCGTATTAACTCTTAGTGCTATTCTCGCGGCCCACCCTATGGGGCTCCCTGCCTAACCCATTACCCCAATACAAAGAGTTACATGCTCAGATCTGTTCAGCTCTAACCCCCGGCCTATTCCCGTATGTATCTGTACGCGTATCTCCCCGTTACCGAGTAGGTGTGTCCGTATATGGATCAAACCCAACCCTCCTCCTGGCCTCGTTCCTTGCATTCCATCTGTCCTCCCCTATGAGCCCTGTGGTCGAGGTCTCTTCCAGGAAGAATGTCAGGATATGGTCCGGAATGGCCAAGTGGCATGTCTGCTGGAACTCCTGTAGCCCAGCTAGCCGTATCAGCATCTCCATCAGTGAAAGTGATGTCGTGATTGTGCCGAAGGGGGACCTCGCGACGAGGGCCTCCTGGCTTGCTATGGAAGAGTCCGCCCTAAGGTCCTCGGATACCAGCCTTGATGATGCACCGGAAGAAGTAGCGGGTGTGGCGCCGAGAGAGAGGTGTCGAATCTGGTCCACGACCCTGGAATCCAGGTAATGCCTCCCTCTCCGCACCTGTGGCTGCTCAGTGTCTTCGTCGCTGTCCTCGGGATCACTACTCCCGACTTCATCCTCCTCGAAAACTTCCAAGGCTATCCATTCAGGGTCAAGGTGTGAGGGTAGTTTCCAGCCTTCATATCCAGTGCATCCCGCCTCTTCATTGTTGGATTCGTCTGCCACCCCTCCCTCCTCGAAGAGTTGACGATCGATATCCGACTGAGTATCAGACCAATCCGACGCACTCTCGTCCTCCACAACGGCCGGATGAGGGTCGACTGCCGAAGCCTCGTAAGTTGCCAATCGTTCAGCCATGCGAGCTGGCGGACTCGCAGCTGTATCGCGCTTCAGGAGTAACACCGGGTTGCTATCATCGATGGAGTCACCAATGTTGAGAACCTTTCCCGTATCGGTATAGAAAATCTTCGACAACTGGTGAATGGGTATAGACTCCCGCCTTCCGGCCTGGAGGAGAGAGTCGTATGGCCGTGTGAAGGCATCGTCGTGGACCCTACTGTCGTCCATATCCTCGATAATTTCGAGATGGTATGCAAACTCGTCTGTCGGGAACATGCCGATACCCTTGGTAAAAGTCGGGCCCGCTTCCTGTTTATCCTTCGCCCTATATCCGGAGAGGGGGTCAAAAACGTAGTTCAATGGTGTCCTGCAGAGGCGGACGCGGGCCTTATGCATGACCTCCTGCCACAGAGGTTTCCTCTCCCCCTCGCCAATGCCGTACGGCTCGTCATCCGCATCATTATGGAAACGGGGCGTTTTGGGAGTAGCTGGCCTTTCGTTTCCTGTATCTTCCACCTTGTTTTCTTTTCGAGGCCCGGTGTTACTAACAGAAGCATGGCCGAGGAATAGCATGTAGAGAGACACGGTGAAGGACGGGCCGATCTGGACGGGGCTTGTAGCTCCAGAATACTGGGTGTCGCCAATTATCAGGAAAGTGCTTGCTTGGAGGAGTCGAGACGGAGACACGCTGGGCGGAAGTGAAGCGTCAAGATTTTCCCTCGACCCGCTGATGGCGAGCTGAAGGCCGGGTATCTCACGATCTATCCTGTCAAGGAGGCGGCGGAGGTCGGCAATGATGGACTTCAACGCTTCTTCTTGGCGAATATCCCGGCCCTTTTCGTTTGTGTTGGTGCTGGAATCTTCTCCGGCCGATGCGGCGCTCTCAAGACGCTTGCCGAAAGCAACGACATCCTGGTGGAGGGACTTGGCCACGGCCACACCTCCTTCAAGAAACGCATTTCCTCGCCCGGATCTTCCGACTTGCATCAGCAGTGCCCCAAGTGAAGCTAAAATACTCCACCAAAACAAGTAGAGAGGTGAATATGAAGAAGCTTGAGGGTGTTGTACTCACTTGAATTCAATCAGGTCAATGGCAGGGGATATGAGCTAACAAGTTAGGTTTTCCTCATACGGGCTCAGATGTCTAGGTGTGACACTTACCCGGATCTTGGCGTCCAAGAGTGTCTGCAGAGCCTCTAACTCGGAGAACAAGCGCTTGTCATCAACAGATTTCAACAGGCGAGAACACTGGTTGATAGCAAAGCTCGACGTCACGGCAAGGCCTGATCTGATGGCATAGTTCATGGCCTGGACGCCAAGCCTGGCGAGAAGGGTATCCATTTTGACGAGCATCCATTGTATTGACCCGGGTGTTGGATGCTTGAATAGGAATTTACAGTATGGAGCACGAGCTCAAAACGCGGTGCAGCTGTTTGGGCAAGAATGGGCCGGAGCCCGTCGCTTGGGCCAGAGCGACGCGCCCAGGTGCAGCCAGGAGATGCCACTGTCCGACGCCTTTATCCACCGGTGACTCAGACAGCTCGGTGCCTGGGCCAGGCTATCGCCCCCAAATGATACGATAACGGAGGCCAGATCCAGCGGCGAGCTGCCTGACTGGCTCATCCCAGCTTCGTTGTTTTCGTGCAGCATCGAGGACGGGCCTTCACCGACGTTGTCACTGTTGTGCCAAAGTCCCTTCTAGGTAATTTACAGTGTTATTACTGTATAATTAGGGCTGTTCTGGTAATAATGTACAGTGTAAATATTTAGATACACTATCTAGGTACCTCCAGAGCCCCGCTCCAGTTTTCCAGGACCAGATGGCGGGGCAATATCCGCCAGGTAAAAAGCGGCCTTCGTCCAGAAAGTTATTTTCGCACCCGTCTATCTTTTTTCTTGCGACCAAGAAAGTTTGCACGAACATTGCTCCCGCCCCCGGTGTCCTCGAGAAGACCGCATTTCAGGACCACCTCCATCCTGCTCGCTGCTCTCGTGCCGTCGCGCAAGTTCCTTCGTCACCCAAAAACTCGGTAAATCGCCCTCGTCTACCCCTCCCGATCGCCACCACAGCAACGTCGCCGAGATCCCCATCTAACTACCTACGCGGTTTGCAGTCCTCCGACACTCAGTTGTGGCCCTCGTTGCATCATCTGCACTTCCTATCCGACCGTCTTATCCAATCGAGCGCCATGTCTCACCTCAACTCTTGGGAGGACGATCCCGCTGCGCAGGACGAGAACCTGGCTCGCCAGGCGCAGCAGCAGCTCAACATGAACCAACCAGGCCAGGGGCAGCCGGGCGTTTTCCGGGCGAACGCTGCCGCTGCCACCTTCCAACCCACCGCCCAGGCTTTTCAGCCCGGCCAATTCGGCGGCTACCAGCAACAATATCAACAATACTACCAGCAGGGGTACTACCCTCAGTACGGTGGGCAGCAAGTGGGATTCGACCAGTATAGCCAGGGCTATCAGCAGGCTGGTTATGGTCAAAACTACGGTTCGTTCAGTTCCACTCTCCGATCTCACCAAGGTCTCAGCCACTCATTCGAATCAGGCGGTCAATATCCCCAATACGGACAGCAGTTCCAGCAACCACAGCAGCAGCAGCCGAGGTCACAGCAACCACAGGCCCAGGCTCAAGCCCAGACGCAACCCAAGCCGGCGCCCCAGGCGGCCCCGGCCGCCGCTCCGGAGGCCAAGCCGCCCGTTCAGAAGGAGGGTGGTACCAAAGTTCTAACCCTAGGTGCCGAGACTACCAAGCCC
This sequence comes from Microascus cirrosus, assembly GCA_030271035.1. Classification (NCBI taxonomy): domain Eukaryota; kingdom Fungi; phylum Ascomycota; class Sordariomycetes; order Microascales; family Microascaceae; genus Microascus; species Microascus cirrosus. The sequence goes on along the minus strand of JAMBUN010000341.1, from coordinate 31,969 downwards.
AAGACTAAGGTTCTGTCGATCGGTGGTACCGGGCCTAGCAAAGAGGAGCCTACGAAAGCGGAGCCCAAGAAGAAGCAAGATGCTAAACAAGAGTCTAAGCAAGAGCCAGCTGCCACGCCCGAGGCCGGTGCAAAGGCTACCGCGGCCAAGGCTATCTCGAAGAACAAGGACGCGCCGTCCAGCGGAAAGACCTCGCCTACGCCGTCTTCTGGCCGCTCGAGCCCCTCGGGAGGTGGTAAGGCCGTCGTTCGGGATGCCGATGCGGTCCAGAAGGAACAGGCTGCCGACGTTGACGAGAGCACCTTGAAGGAGATCTACGGCAAGGAGCACGTCAACGTTATTTTCATCGGACACGTCGACGCGGGCAAGTCGACCCTCGGCGGTTCGATTCTGTATGCCACTAAGATGGTTGACGAGCGGACTATCGACAAGTACAGGAAGGAGGCCAAGGACATGGGCCGAGAGTCGTGGTACCTGTCGTGGGTCCTCGATTTGACTAAGGAAGAGCGGTCGAAGGGCAAGACAGTCGAGGTCGGGCGTGCATACTTCGAGACCGAAAAACGGCGATACAGTATTCTTGATGCCCCTGGGCACAAGACATACGTGCCGAACATGATTGGTGGCGCGTCACAGGCAGACGTGGGTGTCCTCGTCATTAGTGCTCGCAAGGGTGAGTACGAGACGGGTTTCGAGAGGGGAGGCCAGACCCGTGAGCATGCTATGCTTGCCAAGACTCAGGGTGTCAACAAGCTCGTGGTGGTCATCAACAAGATGGACGACCCCACCGTCAACTGGTCGCAGGAGCGGTACAACGAGTGCACGGGCAAGCTCTCTCAGTTCTTGAAGGGTACGGGCTACAACATCAAGACCGACGTCACCTTCATCCCCATTGCGGCGCAGCAGATCCAGGGCATCAAGGACCGCGTACCCAAGTCAGTATGCCCCTGGTTCGACGGGCCGTCGCTGCTGGAGTACCTCGATAACATGAAGGCGCTTGAGCGCAAGGTGAACGCACCTTTCATGATGGCGGTCAACGGCAAGTACAAGGACATGGGAACGATGGTCGAAGGGAAGATTGAGGCCGGCGTTGTGAAGAAGGGGCTCACCATGACGATGATGCCGAACAAGCAGAGCCTTGAGATTGTGGCTGTCTACGGCGAGCAGGAAGACGAGATCCCCATTGCCCAATGCGGTGACCAGGTGCGTCTCCGGATCAAGGGCGTCGAAGAGGAGGACATCCTACCGGGCTTCGTGCTCTGCTCGCCCAAGCGTCTGGTGCACAATGTGAAGCAGTTCGAGGCGCAGATTCGCATCCTCGACCTCAAGAGCATCCTGACCGCAGGCTTTAACTGCGTCCTCCACGTCCACGCCGCCATCGAGGAGGTGACCTTCAGCGCGCTGCTGCACAAGCTCCAGAAGGGCACGGGCCGGAAGAGCAAGGTGCCGCCCACCCACGCGAAGAAGGGCGACAGCATCATCGCGACGATGCAGGTAACCGGCGGGGCGGGCTCTGTGTGTGTGGAGCGGTTTGAGGACTACCCCCAGATGGGACGCTTTACCCTACGAGACCAGGTACGTATAAGACAAGCTTTCTGTCAATGAGGTGTTGGCGGCGGTGTTGGTGGCGACTTGACTGCCGTTCCTTCACGCCCCACCCCTCCCTCTTTCGCATCGGCAACTAACCCGTATTCCTTCTCAGGGGCAAACGATCGCCATTGGCAAGATTACCAGGCTTATCTTGGACGACTCGTCCTAAATTGGCTACGGGCCGGTCAGCCGCCCCGGCCGTGGTCCGCCACTTCCGGGGTATTTAACGGGTACCTGGGTCCCATATGCAAGCCATGATGGAGGGGGTGAGGTTTTGCTGCGATCCCACTCCGGAAGCAATCCCCAAACCGAGGGCAAGTCGCGAACGCAGGACAGGGTGTTAATGCGGCAAGCTGTTTAAGCGCCGAAGGATGAACGACGTATTGTGGGGACGACACGAAGATAGTTCATGCCGCAAAGAGGGAAGAAGGCAAGATAACGAAGACGGGCCAAGGCCGCGAGTTTCTAGGGATAGTGGAGACGACTGTCGACATCGTTAGATAGAAATGACACGGGAAAGCCGCTTCGGGCCCAGGAACGACTGGTCAAGCCGGCCACGTAAACAAATCCGCGTGGGATCGCGAGAGAGACGTCTATATTTCTGCCACACACATGTCCCAGTACAACCCAGTACCTCCCTGTCCTCCGTCCCTCTCCACAACTCCCTCCAGACCCAATGTCCCTCCCACCCGATTGGACCCTATCCACCGTCTATCCCCATCCGCATGAAACAACCGCCCATCTCACCCCAGATTTCCCTAACCTTGCCTGTCTTGCCCGCCACACGCAACCCCCCCTCCTTCCCTCCCCTTTCTTCCTTAGCCCCGCCGTGCTAAAAACGGAGTCTTCGTTCGTGAGTCACGATAATGAGCCGGAAGGAAGGATACGATCCCGATGGTGGGGCTCGGGTGAGGTCGGTGTGGCCGGCGGGGGACGGGGCAGGTCGGAGCGGAGTGGAGCAGGAGGGTGTGCGCGGAGCGAGCCGGCGGGCCAAGCCCCGGGGTGTGTTGCAGGAACGGCACGTGTGAGCATGGCTCACAGTGGTATGCTAGGGTTATTTGCAACTATGGCGAAATATTGACTCGTGTTGCCATCACACTTGTCAGAGCCGGGATTAGACTGAAAGGATCGACGGGTCCGGAGGGAGCGACGGACCCTTGTAGCGTTCGTCACACGACGAGAAACAGACCGGGGGCACATCAAAGCTGAGGACTATCGTGAAAGTTCCGTAAGGTAGAGGTGGCTTAGCGCGACCATCCAATCGGCTATGCGAATTCGGGTTGCGAACAAGGCAAGGCCTTGCGTACCCCAGGTCTCGGCATCTCCCATTCCTCTTCGCTCCACATCCATTATCTTCGATCACCGAAGTTTTATCGGGAAGGTCCTTCCGTTGGCGCGGGCGTAACTCATAGAAACGGAGGCGGCCATATCGTTCGGAGGACTTCGGAACTATACGGAGGGAAATGGATGTCTGAGGCAATGACCATGTGGGGCTAGAGCATGCCCAATGAACGGCTGTGTAATCTTGAGATGACGACCATAGTGGGGCTTTTTAGGAAGTCTTCGTATCACGTGGAAACATTCTCTGAGTTGATAAACCCCACAGTGGAGGAGGGGTGTGTACTTCTGGTATAGAATGGGATCTCCGCGTATTGTTTTCATTGCCGTGGACACGGAAAGAATCAATGCGAAGGAAGAAACTGGAGACTTTGATCATTCGAGACGCGGTTTTGCGGCGAAAAGTACCCCCACACATGAACCAGCTCGGGAGAAAACGGGAAGCGTGGGATATGATAAGTGTTCCTGCCGTTTCCCCGGATTTATGCCTCCAAACAGGTTTAGCGGGGGGCATTGCCGGTGAACAGGGGGCCCTTTTGCACCTGATCTCCTGAGCCGCGCTGCAAGCCCTACTAAGGCTGGATATTAGGGGCGTGTAAAAAAAAAAAAAAGAAGTCTAGGGTGTTAAAAGGAGGTCACGCTGAAAGTGTCACACAGGCAAACGGGAACGCCTCTCGCCTGAAGCCGGTCGCCACCGCCGCCTCGTATCAACCCAGGCTGCAGACGGATGAATAGGGAAAGTCCACGATGCATATTCTCCCCGCCGCGTAATGGGACTCAAAACGGGTGTCAGGACGGTCACGATGGCGGGTTCCCCCTAACAACCTATGGGTTGCCATTCGCCGGCCACCTTCGGGTGTGCCATCCCTGGACCCGCGGTCGGAGCGGCGCCTTATTGGTCAAAAGGTAGAGTGACTCAAACTTCCCATCCAGGTTGCACGTACCACTTCGGTCTCCGGGGCTTGGGCAGCGAAGAGTTGCCAAGAACGGAAGCCAAGAGCTCGGGTATCGATGGAGAATCTGGGGTGAGTATGGCACCCACCCAACCTCCGTGGCCGCCCGACCTGGGCCTCGGAAGACCGGGCCTCCTCATCGGCGCCCTGCCGGCTCCTCGCCGTGTTTGCCTCCGCTCCTGTCGGCCGATGCTTGACAACATAGAGTTCACCTCGTTACCTACGATCTCTGATTTGCCGGGACGCTTTGATCGGTTCTCACAAAGCTTTGTTATCTATATTTCCGGAGAGACCCGGAAGAAACAAAGACTTAGCTTGCCCGTGTAGAAGTGCCGCGCCCGACCTGATTGCTCGTCAGTGGAGATAAGCGGCATATCCAAAGAGGATTAATGAAACTACACGGATTGCTACGGCCGCCCCTCAGTGACTCATCGTGGTTCTCCCAGCCCTGAGTCTGTGGATCGTAAACGACATGGGGCGGTCAGGTATCGCAATTTTAGGCTCTTTCATATTTTTTTTCTCTTCCCGCACCCCCCCGTAGTGGGCAGCTTGGATTGGCCGTTTCACCGATTTCACCTTTTCGCGTGTGAAGGGTTCGTGACTTCTCACCTCCGGGATAATATCGTGACTGGTCTCCAGGTGTGGCCTCAGCAACTCAAATCAGCACTCCACGTCCGCCCAAAAAGGGAAAGTGCGTGCATCACCCACAGCGTCCCCATCTCGTGCTCCGTCATATCAGCGTCACGCCCCACACTTGGCGAGGAAGCCCGCTATAATACCCTCGGCCTTCGACTTCCAGCATGCCATCGGAGGCCTTTCACTGCACCATTCTTCGTCTTGCTATCAGAGCAACCCTAATCGAGATCTCGGCTTTTACTCTCTGCATTGCTGCAGTTCAGCGATAAGCAGCACCTTTGATACACTGACCCGATAATAGCCTGTCGCTTGCTTCGGCAAAGAACCATCAAACGTTCGACCATCTTGACTCATCGGCCTCAACAAACAGAGCGCACACAGGCAGACAGGCCCGCGATCCTCCGATCTATTTCTCTCCGACTCGCTGAGCAGAGGGCGTCACGATCTCATCAGCTTGAGGACCCCACCGTCTGCTCCCGACAATTACCTTCTAAGTATCCACCCCGGCAAGCTTTGGCCCGAAGTGGAGACACGACCACAAACCGCACGGTACCTCGGAAACAGTACACATCACGCGCCTCTGAGACGTACCGATTCGGTCACTGACACATCCACCACCAACTACCCACACCCCCTCTGAGCCCCGGCCCCCCGGACAAGTTAGGAAGAGCCTGTCGTCGCAAGACAAAATCCCCGTTCCACACGACAACCTCGCAGGAATCCGCAGCGACTTGTACCCGTACTCTCTAGTACAGTCATACACGCCCCCGGCTCCACCACGGCGCTCCACATTTCCGCCTCGGCCTCACGAACCCTCTGACTAGGTACACACCCGGCCAGCGGCATCATCTTTCTGCAAGCCTAGACGTATCCCCGAGCCGAAGGGTACCCAGAAGTCAAGACTTTAAGCCTTCCAAAAACCTTCATACATAAAGGACATGATGCCCGGCCAGGGGAAGGTAGCGACGCACCCTGATTCCTTGGTCACAGGATATCATCAGTCGAATATTCTTACTACCCGCCGAAACCGACCAAACACCGCCGCAAGTTCGTCTCCCACCCTGTCTTGCCCTTCACGATGGCCTCATGCTTCTTTTATGATCTTCTCATCGTCCTCCCTTGTTGTCTTAGTCTTTCAGAAGTGCTAACTACCCTGTTCTCCAACAGTGCTTCCTAATTCCAACGTCAACAAAACTCCCCTCCACCCCCACGGGGTCCAGTAAGTCGATATCTTTGGACTTGTTCGAAGACCCTCGTTAACTTGTTCCCGATAGGGCTTATCCTGAAAACCACACGGAACTCGGTACGATCGACCCGTCCAAACTAGATCTCCCAACAACTCCCACAGACCCAAACGCCCGAGCGATACTGGCCTGGCACTAACACATATCTTACAGAGGAGGAACTCTTCGAGACCGCTCATATTGACTACTCAAAAGTCGCCATTGTACGTTTTAAACTCATTTCTCCCTCTTTGACACGAGGCCACTGGTCTAACACTGTTCAAGATTGCCAACCCCTCAGTCGCCGCGTTGTACGAAGATGCACTCGTCTACGAAACCGGAACCGCTATCACCGCGACAGGTGCCCTAACTGCCTACTCGGGCGCGAAAACGGGTCGGTCGCCTATGGACAAGAGGATCGTCAAGGAGTCCCAAACAGAGAACGAGGTCTGGTGGGGGCCCGTTAACAAGCCCATGACTGAAGACGTAAGTATTCCATCGTATTCGAACCCAAGCCTTGTGGCGTCCCTCTTTCTCGCTTCCCGTCGGCTCTGCCGCATGCAGGCCAGACTTGCATATTCCGGTCCACTGGGTTGCCTCACCATCATTGATCCTGACGCACCTCTACCTACGTTCCCCTTGCATTCCCATTCCTCCAGCCCCGCACGTCCATGACCTCCATGACCCGAACTGTCGTCATATGAGATTCCCCAGCCCTCAAAGTACACCTCCAAGCCCCGCTGAGGAATGTGGGGCCACTTCCATTTCTGGGTCCGGAGACATGGGTCGGGACGACGAGCGTTAGCCGAAGAGTCTCCGGGACTCCCCGCAGTAGCCAATCAGCGCCGGCGGGTTTTCGTGTGACACCCGGTAAACCCCGGATTTTCGGCGGTGACGCCCGCGACTTTTTTTGCCTTTTGCTTACTGCCACTGGCGCCTGACCGACGCTAACTCAACCCCCAGGTGTGGAGAATTAACCGCGAGCGAGCCGTCGATTACCTTAACACCCGGAATCGTATCTACGTCATTGATGGCTACGCTGGATGGGATGAGAAGTACAGGATCCGCGTGCGCGTTGTCTGCGCACGCGCCTACCATGCCCTCTTCATGCGCAACATGCTCATCCGTCCCTCGCGCGAGGAGCTCGAGCACTTCACCCCCGATTACACCATTTACAACGCCGGCAAGTTCCCCGCGAACCGCTACACCGCGGGGATGACCTCTGGGACTTCGGTGGCTATCAACTTCGCCGAGAAGGAAATGGTCATCCTAGGCACTGAGTACGCCGGCGAGATGAAGAAGGGCATTTTCACCGTGCTCTTCTACGAGATGCCTGTCAAGCACAACGTCTTGACCCTGCATTCGTCTGCGAACGAGGGTAACGACGGCACCGTAACGCTCTTCTTCGGTCTCTCTGGTACTGGAAAGACGACGCTGTCGGCGGATCCCAACCGCCACCTGATCGGTGATGACGAGCACTGCTGGAGTGAGCGCGGCGTGTTCAACATTGAGGGAGGCGTACGTATAGTCCAACTCAGTCTAGACTCTGAGCTCCTGACTAACGCTATTTGTAGTGCTATGCCAAGTGCATTGGCCTCTCGGCGGAGAAGGAGCCCGATATCTTCAACGCCATCCGCTTCGGTTCCGTGCTTGAGAACGTTGTCTTCGATCCCGAGACTAGGAATGTCGACTATGATGACTCCACCCTAACTGAGAACACGAGATGGTACGTGACACGGAACCAGACATCACAAGATGCTAGGTAACAACACCACTAACACACCACAGTGCCTATCCCATTGAGTACATCCCCAACGCGAAGATCCCCTGCATCTCCAACGGTCACCCCACCAACATCATCCTCCTCACTTGCGACGCTCGCGGCGTCCTCCCCGCCATCTCCAAGCTAGACCGTGGCCAGACCATGTTCCACTTCATCTCGGGATACACCTCCAAGATGGCCGGTACCGAGGATGGCGTGACCGAGCCCCAGGCCACCTTTTCCGCCTGCTTCGGCCAGCCCTTCTTGGCCCTGCATCCCATGCGCTACGCCGGCATGCTCGCGGACAAGATCGAGCACCACCAAGCCAACGCCTGGCTCCTCAACACCGGCTGGGTCGGCGCCGGCGCGACCCAGGGCGGCAAGCGGTGCCCTCTCAAGTACACGCGCGCCATCCTCGACGCCATCCACTCGGGCGAGCTTGCCAAGGCGGAATACGAGAACTACGGCGTCTTCAACCTGCAGGTGCCCACCTCGTGCCCCGGCGTGCCCTCCGAGCTCCTGCACCCGCAGAAGGCGTGGGCCGCGGGCGAGGACAAGTTCCACGAGGAGGTAGCCAAGCTCGCGACGCTCTTCAAGGAGAACTTCAAGAAGTACGAGAGCGAGGCGACGGAGGAAGCGAAGGCGGCTGCGCCGGCCGTTTAAGTGGAGAAGAAGGGAGATTGAAAGAAAAAAAAGTGGGAAACATTTGCGGGCGTCTTTGATTTTGGGAATCATTGTTATCATGGATAAGGATGGGAATTTGGGTTTTTCCTTTACTTGGGGGACTATGGTTTGAGGGAACCGTAGCCTAGACAGATTTAATGAGGATGAGATGAAATTCAAATTTCCCGAGGCAGACGTGATGTCTTCTTCAGTGATGTGCGCAAACATCGCGCAATTATGTATCACCTAGGCTCTCAAAATGACCGCTGCTTTACACGACAAGGCAGCCCGCCTTCCATAGGCAGCGTCAAGCTACTCGGCGTCCTCCTCTCCCCGCCATCCTCCTCAAACTCGAACAGCCAGAGCATAATCGCAAGCACCTGTACCCCAACCGCCTCCGCCATCTTCTTCCCCAAACACAGCCTCGGACCGCCGTTAAAGACGGGGAACTCCCCCACGGAGCGATTCACAACGCGCGGAGGCGTCGTATCTGACAGCCAGCGTGACGGGCGGAACTTGTCTGCGTCCGGACCCCACGTCTTGTACGAGCGGTTCATGGCCCAGGTGGACCACAGCACGACGGAGTCCTTAGGGAGGAACGTCCCATCGGGTAAAGTTGTGGGCTTCGTGGTCTGCTTGATCTCGATAGGGACGGGCGGGTAGAGGCGTAGGCCCTCGTAGAAGACGGCGAGGGTGTACGGCACGGAAGACGGCGTGAAGAGCGAAGGCGTAGGAGACGAGGGGGGTATGTTTTCTGAGTCGAGGATGGACTCCACCTCCTGTCGTATGAGAGCGACTTCCTCAGGGTGGCGCGTGAGGAGATGGAAGGTCCATGTGAGTGCCTGCGCCGTGGTGTCACGACCTGCAGAGAGGTAATTGAGCGCCGCGTCGGCAACGAGCTTCTCGTCGCCTATTGAATCCAGTAAGGAGTTGACGAGGCTGCCCGATACCTCATCTAGCCTGTTCTCTTTCTCTCCCCCAACAGAGGCCCGCGACTGAACCGCGCTGCGCACGATCTTCTTCCCGTAGTCCCGGACAACAGTCAGCGCTCGGCGGAACCTGCCGCCGAAGAACAACTCCGTAACCCTCCAGAGCGGATTCTGGAAACGCTCGGCCGTGGAGCCGCTCGCGTACTCGAACGCAAGCGTGAACTCGTCATCAGCGCGCATCTCCATCCCATACGCCATCTCCCCCATCAGCCTCGTCGTAATCTCATGGAACACGCCCTGCATGTCCACCTCCCTCCCCTCTTCCTCCCGCAACACCTCCACGCTATCACGCAAGTACCGCGGCAGCGCAACCTCCGTCAGGACCCTCAAATTGGCATTACTCAAAAAAGCCAGCCCCGCCTTCCGCTGCCTCTTCCACGCCTCCCCATCAACGTTGATGATCCCATGCCCAAAGAGGTCCCACGAGCGGGACTTGACAAAGTCGCCCTTCGCGAAGACGCCTTCATTGCGGAGCACGAACTCGACATTGGAGGGCGCGCTGACGATGACGCCGAGACCGACGGTGGGGACGGAGATCTGAAGAGTTTGGTGTGGGGAGCGGCGCTCGCAGGCGGTGAACCAGGCCAGGAGCTCATTGCGGGGGCGGAGGAAGTGGAGGGCATTGCCGAGGAGGGGGAGGGTGTTGGGGGCTTTGGGGAGAGGAGCTCCGTTGTGGCGGATGGATGGCCCGAGATGGGAGGTGAGGAGGATGAGGATGGGTGTGAGAGCTGCTAGGAGGACGGTTTGGGGGAGGGAGAGAAGGGCCATGGTTGGGGGCTTGGCTCAATTACGTAGCCTTATATGACCCCATATTTCAATTGAGATGAGCTTGGAGGTGAATGGATAGACTACACATGTTTCAGTTGGGGGTCCCCAGTGACGTTGGAAATTGGATTGTAATCGTTATCACGTGAAGCTTGCCTAAACCTACAGCGTCGCACCCAGCTCGATCGATGCGAACACCAGAATCTCGACACCCTACTATATTATATATTTTCATCCGATCCGGCCCCTCCCGGTCCAAATTCCTGACTCACCCTTGGCTTCTTCGTCCCTCCTTCCCCTCCCGTCCTTCATGCGTTCCTTCCTTCCTTCCTTATCTGCCCCTCTCCGCCTCTCTCCAATCCTGATCGCTCCTTCCTGTCTCATCCGTTCGTGTAAGGAGAAAAGCTAGACCTCGATGCCAATTATCTCTGGCCTTGAAAGACTTTGCGAGCCTCTTCCCTTCCATCTACCTGTCGTATAATATATGCCCTGTAATTAGCAACCGGAAAGGATAGCAATCTGCCAATGACACAAAAGTATCGTTCACTTCTTCTGCATCTCGATGATCTTCCGAATAAACTCGTCCTCGTCGAAGTCGTCTTCCGACCTCAGAACCGGTTTCTTCCGCAGCGGGAAGGTCTCCGGCGTGAGGAAATGGTACTCGCGTCGCGGGTCAGGAGGCGATCCGATCATGGACTCGAAAACCTCAGTGTCAGTCATTTTAGGTAGAGGCATCATCGGGATGGGGTATGGAGGATCATGAAGGGGCTTGCCAGTCACAGCCCACTCGGCGCAGTTCTCGCACCTTTTGGCCACGGCCGCGAGGCACCAGCATCCCGGACATATGCGGTACGAGTTGTATTGCGCCAACAGCGTCTGGTCGCCGTCGACGTAAAGCTTGGCGAGGCACGAGCTGCAGCGCATGCGGTAGTAGCCACGCGGGTTGTTCTGAGCCAGGATGATCTGCCTCCTCGAAAAGTGCTTGCTGTCACGGATGCGGAAGCATACGAAGCAGGGCAGCTTGGCGCGAGTCAGAAAGTCGGTGATGTCCGGCGGGCGGCGCCACGGAATCGGCAGCCTGCCGGTAAACCTCTCGTTGGTGAGAAGGTAGCGCTCGTGGATCGGGACCATTTGGGTCGGCTCAACTATATAGGCCATGTGCCGACTGACTCTTTCTAGGTTGATGGCATCCCGGTACTCCAGCAACTGGACGATTTTTTTCATGATGCCTTCGTCAAGCGACTCGAGTGGTGCGAGTGGCTCCGCCGCTTCAGGCTGCCGGTGAGGGCTGTAGCAGACCAGATGGTGGATGCAGACGACCGGCATATGGTCGTATGGCTTGTACACTCTCCTGCAGCACTGGCCTGCTGGGCCGATATGGCCACACTGGTGACAATGATACTGGCGGACGCCCTGCCACTTCACCGGCTTCAAGTGCCGGTAGAACTTAGTCTGTACGGCGCAGGCCATGCAGATACGAGTCATCTTTTCGGTTTTCTTTCGGCCGTTTCGGGAGAGGGCCTTGTCCCTGCACTGGGCGTGCCCGAAGTTCTTCTTGGGCAGTATTTTGATGCAGGTGTAGCACTGAGGTAGTTAGCGGACTCGGAAGTTGTGACTTGAGGGAGGTTGGCGAGCCTGGGAAAGAAATCGTCCCGAGTTGGGATGAAGACTTACTGCAAACTCGTCGGAATCATTCTGACGGTCAAGCTCCCTCAGAGCCTCTTTGCTGGAGGCCCCTTTGGGCGGATTCTCGTTGGCGTCAGCCATCTCGTAGGAAGCCTCGTCTCCAGACGCGTAGATATCGCGATCGTTGTTGGGATGAAGAGATCGAGGCCTAGGAAAATTCTTCGAGTTCCTTCCTCAAGGGATGGCTTCACCTCTTCAGGCAACTCATCACTTATGAAGCGACTAAGCGGTTGAAGTGGTGAAGACATTCAGGTTGCTGTGCCGATGTGTGAAGCTGAATGGCCGTCAGGGCCGCCGTGTAAGTCAACCACCCTCTCATAAGAGTAATGGACCCATTGAGGGCCCAGTCATGTCAGTGCAGAGCCTTAAATGCCGCCGCACACATATGATGATCAAAGAAACCGTGCTTCATTGCTTGAATTACATGAATTGGTTTTGAGGGGAGGTTTGGCAACAAAGGATGGGCGGAAAAGGCGGGGACAAGGACGCTATATTGTTTAAATGGACGATAGAAACTAGCCGTCATACATCGCGTCAATGGGTTCTGTCATCCCGCTTTATTTGAGGGCTTCTCGTTAGCAGCTTATGTGTTCGGGGATAGCCTCTAATTCGCGAGGAGTCGGCCAACGGTAGACACCGGCTGGCTTAGCTACGGTTGGAAGATAGCGGATAACTAGGGGTCTTGCTCGGGATGACGTCCATGCAGTCAGCGGTGATTCCTCAGATGCGTCTTGACACACCTAGGGACGTACAAACTCTGACTTAGAGTGTAGATATAAGAAATTAGGTATGTATAATAACAGCCCCCAGATCCGGGGAGCCAAGGTGACGTGAAGCGCCCCCTCTACTGACGTATAGACATTACAATCATCGTGGCCAACATACATCTCCCAAGCCACTATCTCTACCCACGCTATGCCAAATCAAGGAAAAGCCCCTCCGATGCAAGCGGCCCCCCGCCGGCCTTCTTAAAACATCTCCTTAAAATGCCCATACACACTTCCATCAACATACCTCCCCATCGCATCTAGCGCCGGCAGCACCTCCACCTTGCCCCCCTGCCCCGCGGCAACATACGCTTCAAACACCCTTCTCATCTCCGCCTGAAGTTGCACCCCATTCGCGCTCTGCGCGGGCGGCGCCTCCACCGCGCCCCTCACCGGCGCCGACCTCAGCCTGTCTCTCGGGAACGGGCTCCCCGCTCCGCTCCGCCTCGGCACCTCCTCGTATGGCGTGCCACCCTCCCTCAGCGCAGGCGTGCGGTCCCGCAGCGACGAGAACGTGCGCCACAGCCTCTTGGAGACGTGGCTCTTTGCGGAGAGGTCGCGCACGAGCTCGAGGGACGTGAGGAAGTCGTCGCGGCAAGCGGGAGCAAAGTGCGCGGGGGCGTGTACGGCGCCGAGGAAGGCCGCCGCGAGGGCGGAGGGCAGGAACTGGTGGTAGAAGACCTGGAGCTTGCGGTAGAGCGGAGTGGTGGTGTTGAGGTGGGTGAGATAGCGGAGGGTGTCGGTGGCGAGGTGCACGGCGGTCTGGGCCTGGGGGAAGTGGTTCATGATCGAGTTTGTGGTGTGAAGGAAGGGGGTATAGAGCCAGATGCGGAGCTACAGTGCTGTTAATACGTGACTTCTACCAGGGAGGGTAAGGGGGCAGAAGGGCTCACCCGGTTGAAACGTAGGTAGGTCCATATCCGAAGCCGCTGCAGATTGTACGACGGCGTTGATACTATCCGATTCTCCTTCGCCCAGTCGCGCACCTTGACCTCCTCCGGTGTGTTCTCATACCACTGTATTATCTCCTTGTCGAGGCTCTCGACCTCGAGATAGGGTGGGTCCCTCGGCGATGTGTTGAATCGCGCTACTAACTTTGACACTCTGGCCGCTAGCCGTGAATAGGAAATCATGGTGTGGAGATAGGGGTGATCATCCTGCACACCGTCAGCGCTGCCCTTACCACCGAGCCACGAAGGGGGGAGGAGGAACTCACTGGAAGAGGCACTTGGTCGATCTCCTCGTCCTGAATCACAAACGGCAGCCCCGTCCCCAACGACCACCGCCTATCAAAAACGTAGGCGAACCAAAAGCTCGTCAGCGCGGCCTGTCTCTCCCCCTCATTTTCAATCTTCATTACACCGCTCCGCTTGTGCACTCCCATCTCAAGACACAACCGCGCTACTTGGCCCATGACCCTCCATGCCAGCACCTCGTCATTGGACAGGAAGCGGTACCCTGCCACAAGGCCCAGTACCGATAGTCCCGCGACGGAGGGCGCCTCGCCCATGAGCTTCCGGTTAACCTCGTCTTCCATGCTTTCAAACAGGCGCGCCGCCCTGTCACTGTTTCCATGGTCCTCAGCCGCGAGCGCGCAGCACATGACCGCCTTGAGGAGTAGCGTGCGCTCGTCGTTGAGGCTCGGCAGCGCGCCGCCGCGACGCCGGCTGCCCTCCATGAATGAAGCGAGGCTCTGCGCGTGGCTCGTGACGGTCTGGATGTTGGTGACGGGTAGCAGTATGCCAAGCTCTTCCTCGTGCAAGCGGCACAGGCGGAGCATCTCATCCTGTGGGACATCCCACAACGGGTCTTGCGATGTGGAGGGCACGTGCCGGAGGTGCGGGTCATCGGGGAAGCCCACAGGCGAGACGGAATCGTTCGTAGAGCCCACAGGCCTCATCCCCACGCTATTCGCGGCGCTCGTGACGTCCGGGAGGAACACCGATGTCGGGGCCGCGTTGCGTTTCGGCTGCGCCAACTCGGGGCGGAATGCGGAGCCATGCGACAACACGGGCGAGGGCGAGACGGTCGGGGGTCCCGGCGGGGAGACTAGCGGCAGGACGCGGTCGTTCGGGGGAGGCATGCGCGGTATGGTCTCGTTGCGGAGGGCGCTGAGGTTCTGGAAGAGTGACTCGACCTGCTCCTGGAGCTTGCTGACCTTGTCGGTCATGGCGCGGAACTCGTCTGACTCCTTGAAGCTGCTGGAGCAGCAGTTGGGTGCGTAAAGGCATTGGAGGTTGAGATTGCCGCAGCGGTGGCACGGGGTCTCGCCATTGCACTTGATCTTGCGACGCTTACACTCGTTGCTAAGGGGTTGGATGGGGTTAGTGAGCTGCGCACCTTCGGGCAGGAAGGATGTGCGGGAAAAGACTCACCATGCGATAGAGATGTACTACTCCGGTGACGCCCGCATCTCGTTAGTACAAACTACACAGCCCACCCAGGACATGGAGCCCACGTGAGAAACGCGGATTAAGACAAAAGCACTCACCCTGTTCCTTTTGCTCCTCTGTGTCTTGCCTGTCTTCTCTCCCCCTTCCTCGTCCGCCTTCCGCTTCGCCCCGCCTCCGGAGCTATCGGCCGAGTTGGCGTGGTTCTGCGCCGGCGACTGGTTCTCCCCGGACACGACGGAGGCGGGCGACGCCACGACGGGCAGGGGCGGCAAGCCGGCGACCCTGCGCTCGCCGGGCGTGGACGTGAGGTACCGCAGGTCGCTTACCTGCGTCTCGATCTGCTCCATCGTCCCATCCGACAAGCAGCAGGAAGCGACGAGGTCAGCTGTATGTGTGCGTGTGCGTGTGTGCTACACGCGCAGGCGGAAAACGGATGGTCTCGGAGGTCTTGGGAGGAGCGGAAAGACTGGCGCCCGGGTTCGGGGAAGAGAGCTGGCAGATCCGTCCTTTCCCTTTCCTCCCTCTCGGCAGGGGGAAGTGACTTCGTGCTGCCGCGTCCTTCGGGGGGTGATTGGGGGATTGGAGAGTATGTGACGCCGGCGGGTGGGTCGGCGGGCATTTTCAGAAGGCTCTTCTAGATCCCTGGCGCCTCGATCTCGGCAAGTCGACAGGGATGTCGAACTTTTGGCGAGGAGCCCCTCTCCCGGGTTTTGCCCCCTCCCCCTTGGACCTTGGTAAGCGATGCCCGCCCTCGGAAATGACGGGTGGAGTGGGGGCCAGTTGCGGCGAGGTTGGACCGTTAAGATGGGGACGGGGGACTCTCGAGTTCAGGGAACGGCGACGGAAGGGAATCGGGGATGTGCGCAGGCGATGCGGCACTCAAGTACTGGATGCGACGCCCTGGAAGGGAGGTGCGGGCGGGATCGTACGAAATCTTGTGGCGCTAAGCAGCCTACGTAACGCCATGTCGTCCTTGCTGCGGGATGGTCGCTGTACCTCGGACTGCCGCTAGGTGGGCTTGGAGGTGCGCGTGCAGGCGGAGCTCAGCTGCGGCTGGATGACGCACACTGTGATATTGTACGTAAATTGGCCATGAAATTACAGTAATGATTATTTCCACTAGCTGCATACGCACTGTTTTCTGACAGCCAGGCCAGCCTGCGCAAGGCAAGCCCGGGCCAGCCCTGCGCCACTAAAATCCATGACACAACCGCGGAATGGACGAGTCCACTCTCCTGTTTCCCCACTGGAGCCAACTCCCCGCTCGAACTGCCGCGACGAAATCATCGGCCTTAACGTAGGCCTGTCTGTTGTGCAAGCGAGGATGCCATCCCAGTCGTCGGGGTCGCGCCACGACCCACAATGTGGCACCGTCGCGGAAAACACTACCCGATGGGGAACGGGTCTAGCCTGGAGCCCTTCGGAGGATTATCAGGCTCCGCACCGCGGACTGGACACGAGAAACGCTGGAGACTGGTCGTGAAAAAGGATCGGCGCCACGCTGGGGTCCGCCTCCTAAACTAAACCGCAACGGTGCGGAACGCCTTCGACACTAATTATCGGCAGTGCTTGTGTCGAACCCATGCCCGCATCCTTGCCAGCTGCACACGCTCTCCCGATCTCCACGTGGGTCCCCCAACTGCCGGCCGCTGGCCCCTGAGAATCCAGTGCTTCTCCCGTGCCAGGAACCTTGAGCATGGAGCCACCCATCCAAGGCCCACGTCCTCGGTGCTCCCTTTCTTCAAGCATCGCGTGGCAAGATCCACGGATGGGGCCCGAGCCGACGGTGTTGCCGGGGGAGCGGAGAAGGGTTGTGGTCATGGTGGGCCGTTGCGGGAACGGTCATCTGCGAGCGCGACCAGGGGAGGTTTCGGGCGTTGATACCGCGACACGTGAAATCACCCCGTTCTGGCTGTATCTCGGCGATCGTCGCCTTCATTACGTCGTAGCGTTGCTTTGATCAAGGGCCGGAGGCAAAAATGACGCAGACTGACTCGTCAAGGTCACCTGCAGCCAGATATCAGACGCGTCTGGACCCTCCGCAATGAGGTACGACATTATCTTGTAGTTACGTCTTGTCGTCCCGAGTCTCAGCCCGGAATGGCCCCAGCTAATCGCTCAATCGTTGCGGCAAACAGGCGGTCATGCGGCACAGACAATCTGTGCACCCGTCGCGCTTCAGGGGCACGCCCTGGTTATATGGTCCCCGTGGCCCGCACCGGATGGGTATTGCCCCTTTCAACCGGCTTTGCAATCGGGTAGCCCGCACAAGCTCGAAATCGAGCCCCTCCCACCTCAAAGTTATCTGCTTCGGCCTACCCCTGAGCCGGCGGCGAAGTCACCGGTAGAAGAGCTAATGAATCCACCCCTGCGGTATGCACTGAGCCCCATACTTGGCCGGGAACGGGTATTTACCACTAGGACTGCCATTGGCTTCCCAGACTCACTTTCCCCAGAGGAGGTAATCGTGAGGTTGCGCCTCAGCATGTCGCACGGCAGGGGATGACGTACCTGGGGCCGCCGCTATTACGCAGCCGCCGAAACCACTGCGATTGCGTCACCAACAGCTGGTCTGCCCGGAGAGAGGAGAGCACCGGATTCAGTGTGCTCTCTTTTCTAATTCTGGAGAGCGTTCTTCCGGAGGAAGTCCGCCGTGGTGAACCGACGGAACCCGGCAGCTGCGGGAAGCCTTCCGCCCCGCATTAGACTATGCCGAGGGCAACGCACAAGGGCTCCAGGTTCCCCGATGGAACAGAGAGGGCTGGAACCTTCCGTCCAGAAAGAATAAGCGCTAGAAGCCCCCACTCAAGATGTGGGCTGAAACTCTTAGCCTTCCCAATCTTCACGCTCGGTCGAGATTTAGCGCGAATCGTGCCACTTGTCACGGAGCTTTGCAATTCTTCTCATTACTCCAATATGGGCTGGATATGATCGGCAATCATATCCGGGTGTTGGATATTGAGACAGCGGGTATATCAGCACTGGCAGCGGGAGGCCATATTGGGCATGTGTGGCTTGCAATATAGCCGGAACGCAGACCCGGACCTGGAGCCGGACGTCTTTATGCTCCTCGCCGGAACCGGAGCCGAGACAGGCAGCGTGGCGTCTTGATATTCGCGTCTTGAGCCGGACTGAGGTGCCTCTGCGGTGACGCCCAAGGACACTACCTCGCAGCAAGTAGCATTGAGACGGAATCGTAGCTCGGAATTTAGTAGAGCAAGCCCATCTATATCCTTCGTCTAAAAGCAACCCCCCCCCCATCCCAACCCAATCCACAAAAACCCCCACGGGTTGGGGTGGGCACCAACCGTCCATTAATGACGACCCCAGACCAGCCAGTACATGCCTCCAAAGATCCCCAACACCACGGTCCACGCTAGACACCCCGCGATGACAAGGTCGTTGTACGTCTTCCTCGCATCCGCCTTGGAGTTGTTATGCGGGAACGGCCTGTCCGGAACCGGCACGTCAAGGATCTTGCACAGCGGCTCCCACCCTTCCTTGACCTCATACCAGAACAGCTTCTCGGGCGGTACCACCTCCCTCAGGTGGTCCTCGTGCACCTGCAGCGTCCCCTCGTCGAACATGTCGACACCATAGCGCCATAGTGCCATCCATTTGAACTTCTCCCGCCATATCCCGTAGGTGCCTATCCTAGGCACCCACATGAGCAGGATGGGCAGGTACCAGTTGCTCGTCATGGTCTGCACGTACTGCATTGACCGCCACCAGCTCTCAGGGTCTCGCGTCGTCGCAATGACTACCGCGTCTGGGAACAGCCTCATGAGCTCGGGAGTCAGCAGCGCAGCGGGACAGTCCATGGTGGCGACATAACCGTCGAGAAGCGAGGCGAGGGTGGCGTCGAGGCGCTTCTTATCGGAGAAGGACTTGTCTTTCTTGGGGGCGAGGTCCATGACGTCCATCCACTGCTTTATTTGCTTTCGAGTGCCGCCGGTGGACTGCACCCCCGAGTCGTGAACGGGGCCGTCGAGGAGGATAGTCAGGGCCTCATTGAGGGTCTTGGTGCCGGTGCGAGACCTGGTGGTGTTAGATTCGGAGGTGCCTGGGGCTTAAGGCGGGGAAAACGTACATTCCGGCGCCGATGACACGGAACTTGGTGCCCGGCGGGCCGGGCTTCGTGGGTTGTTGGCCCATGATGAGAGATTGGAGTTATCTTGAGGGACAAGCAGTCACGACTCGGCGACAAAGGCCAGATGCATTCGCGACCGTACAGCTTCTGCGCTTCCCTTATAAGAAAGGACGCAAGACGAGCCGCAGTCTCTTAAATAGTAAGAACCGGAAGCCCACGTCCCCAGCATGAACGCACTCGGACCCCGTCGATTTCTTATATGAGCCCGACAGCCTCGAACCCGCCCGGTTCCACAACACCGTTTCAGTATGTCTCTCACTTGACGTAACACACTCATAATCGCCTCATCTTAACCCTACGTACCGCAACAATGGTGCTCTGCGAGGACGGGTGATCTGCCCGGCTAAAGTCCGAGGCGAGCGCGTCCATCAAGCTGATACTAGCGGATAGAAGGGAACCCTCCACCGATGACGCGGACTCGCAGTATTTCTGGAATCTCGTAGTATTGCGGTTAATAAAAAGGGCTGGGGAGATATATAATCATCCCCAGATTTCTTGGAGCGGAACCACGGAGATGCAGCATCACACAGTCTTCCTTAACTGTTGAATCCCGGGCGGCGGAACCATGCCTCGACATGGACAGTCCCGGATATGAGGCCACATCATTTATTGATATAGCCACTCTATTGCCTACGCACCCCCGCTCATTGAGGGAAAGGATTCGTCGGCTTGCCCTACGTGAGGCATGGTGTCTCGCAACCGGGGATCCCACAGCAATCCATTAACATGCAACAGATCTGCATCACCAGTTCCGCTGCAGTCTCGCGACTCATCCCCGTTCACAAAAATATAATCAGAAAGAACGGGATCTTCCCCCGCATATCTTCCCCGCAGCGTCTCCAACCCGCATCAAACTTCCCCAGACCAGTTCTTCCACCCCACAACGGGATTCAACCCCGGAACCAAGACACGGGGGCTCGCTTGGGATGGTCGACGACGATCAGCAGCACGCCATCGGTTCGAGCACGGGATATATTACTTATCATTATGCTCCGTGCCGGGCCTCACACTGCGCTGAATGAGCGGCTGAATTCGCGTCCGCGGCCATGTCGGGAAGAACGGCGCTGCGGGCGTTGACGGTGGAGCTCTGGGGATGTGCCGGCTGAATAAAACTCAAGCCGCGCAAGTTTTCTACGCCAAGGCTGGCATAGCATTTCCAGGGAGAGGAATGAGGGGCGAGTCAACAACGTTGTTGGAGGTTGTCCCCAAAGCAAGCAACCTCCGCTCGTCAATCGGCGTGTGGTCCCCACGGCGACCTATACTCTCGATTTCACGGCGGCACGTAGACACATCTTTCATCGGCCATAGAGATGTACACGCACCTAACAAACAGTCCCTCTCCCTTTTTTGGCGGTCATTTGAAGGCACATTAAAAGATGGTATATTACCGTTATCGCAGCCGCAAGAGACAATCACGCGAACATTCTAACCTTATATCTATGCTCCACGCGCCGTCGAGGACTCAAACAGACAGCTTACGAGGGTCAACACGCGATGAGGGCTCCCTTGCCTCAGAACCCTCGCCTCCATGCGGACCAGCGCTAGAGACGAGATCTAGACTAGCGTCGGACTCAGTATCGGTTCCTCTAGGAACGTGGAATTCCGCTGGGAGGCGCTCCTCGAGTCCCCTATCGATACCGACTGATTTCTTGTTAGCATCCAGGGAGGGACGCCATGGGGAGTATTGACCTACCAATGGAGACGTAGATAATCTCGTACACAAGAGGGATCCAAAGCACGAGCGCAATCCCCTGTCCCAGTCCCCAGTTCTGGCCAGCCCAAGTCGACTTGCCTGCGAAAACAAGGAGTATGATCGTATGCGAAATGGCGCCTATGAACGTTAAACCGGCGTATATGGCCACTAGCCACCTGAACACCAGCTGCAGCGGCCTCCATTCCCACATCCTCTTCCCAGAACACTTGAAACACGATACGACGATACCCATTATTATCAACAACAGTACAGGAGTCCACGTCGCGAGACCATGCACCGCTTTGCCCGTAGCCACAGTAATGTCCGACGGGAAGTACTCATTCGGGCAGGCCCTGCGCGTGGCCAAGCGGGCTCTGGAGTTTAACGGGACGAGCAGTATGGCAGCGGAGACAAGGACCAAGGCCACAATCGCCAGTGCTCCGTCGCGCCACTGGCGGCGCGAGTTCCACAGGTATGAGGGGATGGTGGCGGCGAGGGGGTAGTATATGGAACCTATGAGGACGGGCCCCGCACCGTAGTACGATCGCGGTGACGAGACGGACAAGTATGTATTGGAGGCAAGGTCCGTTATGCCGTCGTGGATGACTGCGATGGAGACGCCGATGCAGAGGATGATCGCGAGGTGGAAGAAGTGGCACTTGGTGGAGTAGAAAGCGTGCAAGATGCGGTTCAAGGGCCCCGAATCAGATGCGGGCCGAGTCTTCTTGACATAGGGGTAAACGGCGGCGGCGCAGTACCCGATCATGAGCAGGAATTCTATAGTAACAGCCACGAGGATACCGATGCCGATGACATCGTTCGGGAAGGAGCGCGTGATAGAGGTGCAGAGATCGGGAATGCAGCCATTGAAGCTTCTGGAGGACACCAGACCGCCCCCGAGTTCGCGGTCAGGGTCTAACCACAAGTCGACGAACTCCTTGTCCTTCAGGAACAGGTGCCACTCGACGGCGGTGCTCTCATTGAAGTCGGAATGGCCCGGAACGACGGCCTCGAAGAAGCGGGTGATGGTGTTGATGGAGGGCTCGTCGATATCGTCAATGGACGAGGCGATGTAACGCCCGGAGACGGAGCAGTCCTCATCGAAATTGAGATCGGGAAAGGGAGTATCTCCCCAGGGTAATGAGTCGGACATTCTGGGCGAATTTGGGACCTGTAAGCAACGAGGGGCGTTATGGCACGACACGGTCGCCTACGATGGCGAGGTAAAGAGAGGTGACCTTCGTTTTAATAGTTCGCGATGCGGCATTCTTTCCCCCCAACGACACCCTTACGGACGTAACAGGACGACAGCAATGCCAATCTGAGATCCGATCGACCAGAGGGGTCTCGTCATGCGGCGCAGTCCGTCAGAGGATGCAGAAAGCTGAAAAATAGAATCCTTCCTAACGGGCGTTTCCATGCGCAACAGAGAGGTCGTCACCCGCATCACCACTTGTCACTAACACCCCCGGGAGGGGAAGGGGGAGAGGGGCGAAGCAGCGCCAAGACACAGGTTAAAATTGTCCCCACTCTTGGACATCCTTTCGAAGCTTCAAACCCTGCAGACTGCGGCTAAGCAGCCTTGCTGGCGAGCAGAAACCACAGACGAGATGCTGCCATGAACTTTTTCGACTTTCTGGAAGCTGTGTTGGGTGATCAGAGGGCAGTGCCAAGTGAGTGTGGGTCCTTTGCTCCGGTGGTGCGGCATCGACCCGGGACGAGAAAGCCTGAGCCATGATCGGCCTCTCACACGTTGCAGAAAGCTCTCCGCCTCCTCCCCACACACAGCCCTGTTTCTGATGGGGAACAATCACCGCCTATCCCGCGCCCCCATGGCTCTGGCCGATGGCGAGCCTGCCTATACCAAGGCTTTGAAGGATGCGCAGCGTTCGTGCAAGTGGCGTCCACCCAGCTGCTGTCATCCCCACACTGGGTGGTTGGCGTCAACTGGTTAACGCCGATTGGCAGGGCATCAGCTGGATTCCAGCGCTGTGGAGAGATCAAGAAAGCATCGGAGATTATCGTCGCTGCGGGTAGGTGTGCGCCGATTGGTGTTACGACGTGGCGCGGCAGGGGCCTCGCCATTTTGAAGGCCTCGAACGGGCTTCCGAAAGGTGGCAGAACCCGTGTACCTTGTTACCCGTTTGATATAAACCTCTGCACGAACAAAGCCACGCCTCGCTCGCTCACAGGACCCTCAATCTCGGGGAAAGCGTTGCCAACGTGGCCTGGCACTAATATCTCCCACAGCCTAATCGTTCAAGACATAGAAAGTCCATCTCAAGACAAAAGACCCCAATCCCCGGGTATGAATGGCCGTTCAAACACAGACTGTCTTGGCAAGAGTTTCGAAACATTCAAAGTTCGGACGAGCCTGTGGGTGTCTGTGCCCCGAAGCTATACGATCTTTGGTACGCGAAATAAGGACAATAAAAACGCGAGATGAAATGCTTAAAAAATTCTTCAAGATTCCGATTCAATATCCCCGGTGGCGATTTCAGCCAGGCCGAATATCCAGCTTCATGCATCGATGCAAGAGCTCCCGCTATCTCAATATGGTTTCACGAACTTTCCTCAATGACGGGAGCGCCAGCAGAAAGTTTTGGGCGCCAAGCACCGACGAAATGCGCTGGCAATTGCCCGACTGCCACCCTACCACGGGCGCCCGCCCCTATCCACCCCTCCCATTGGCCCATTCACATGGATTGGGCCGACGTTAATCCCAACTCGGCCGCCGCCCCTGACCTTCCTTCAGGGGTCGCATCTTGCCCCCGTTTCGATTAAACATCTCCAACGACGAACGAGTCTCCAAAAAAAAAAAAAAGCCATCTCCAATATCTGCCGGCGCTAACGGAAGAGACCTCCTGGTCCTAAGCGTACCTGACTTCAGGTCGCGAGACTGTTCACGTGGCGTCCGTTCTGGCCCATCGGTGACCGCGATAGCACGGTACCAGACTTCACGCGAATCCAATCTCACGCGCGTGGCGACCCTGAGCCTCATGCCCTCTTGAGGCAGAACCATCCAAGGGACAGAGCCACATGACTCAGGGACGCGGAAAACACAATGTAGCAATGGGCTTAGGTTTTGGTCTTACTCCGTAGTGTGGGCATTGCGGCAGCCCCTGGCCGTGATATTGTTTCCTCAAAAATGTTTCACCTTCTTCTTGGCCCCATTGAATCGCTTCCCCGATTCGGGCACCTAATCACCCTCCCAGCGCTCCTCCATCGAGGGCCCGAACCCACCACACCCCCCCCCTCTCCTCCTTAAATTGCTTTTTGTCCAGTCTCCATTCATCTGAACAATGGAACCATGGGTTGAAAGGCCAGAAGGAGCGAGCAGGGGCCGCCCTTGCCATCCACCACCACAATGCCTCTTCTGCTCCACTTGTCCTGACTCGCATTGAGATGTCATTCCATTTATGGACCGCGCTTCTGCCTCCTCTGCCCCCCTCTCGGGGAACGCTTCACTTGTTCGACCTCTCGTTAGACGCTGCGTAGCCTCGTTTTCCACGTTGTTCACTCCCTTGAGTTGCCCCTTGGCGGCACGTTTTCTTTTCGTTCACTTCTAAGCGCTTCCGCGGAGCACAGCGCCTTTTTCCCAGCTGTTTCGTTTCGCTTTTGACAGGCAAACCAACAAGGCTTTCCCTACTTTCGTTTATATACCCTGACCTGGAGTGCTTCCTCGACGGAAGCACACTCACCCAGCGGAACATCAAAACCAGTTTAACAAGGACAACAACAACAACACAATGGTCGCGCCAAAGCACCTCTTCCTAGCCCTCATGCAGGCCGCCTGGGCTTGGAATGCCCCCAACCGTGACGGCTACAGAATAGTCTGGCAGGACAACTTTGTCGGCGCCGGCGGCTCTCCCCCTTCCTCCCAGAACTGGCACGTCGTCACGGACATCAGCGTCAACAACGAGCTCCAGAAGTACACCACCTCCAACCGCAACCTCCAGAAGAGTGGCGGCGAGACCCTGCAGATCGTCCCCTGGCGCGACGGCAACAATGGCTGGACCTCGGGCCGCGTCGAGTCCAAGTACACTTTCACGCCTCAAGACGGCGCCCTCACCTCTGTTGAGGCGCAGATCCGCTTCGGCGACAACAGCGAGGAGAACAAGCAGGGCTACTGGCCCGCCTTCTGGCTCCTGGGCGACGCCATCCGCCACGGCACCGAGTGGCCCGAGTCAGGCGAGATCGACATCTTCGAGTCGGTGAACGGCAAGCTCGAGGCAAGCGGCACGGTGCACTGCGACGTGGCCGTGGGCGGCGTCTGCAACGAGCCGATGGGTAGGGGCGCGAGCGTCACCATCCCTAGCTCCGGCTGGAATACCTGGAGCGTGGAGTGGGACCGCCGCGACGGGGACTGGAGGCAGCAGAGCCTCTCCTGGCATCTCAACGGGCAGCGCTTCCACAAGATCACAGGAGGGGAGATCAACAATGAGAAGGTTTGGGCCAGCCTCGCGCACTCGAAGCTGTACTTCATCCTGAACATGGCCATCGGTGGGAACCTGGTAAATTCTCTCGTCCAGTCTATCCGGTCATTCAAGACACTTTCTAACACGTGGGTCTTTAGCCAGGGGATCCGAACGAGGGCACCAGGGACGGGTACGGTAGCATGATGGAAGTCGCGTACGTCGCGCACTACGTGCAGTGAGCGCGTTCGCCGTGTCTCCTCCACACTGCTTCACTTCGAATTGTATATATTTGGGATTCTTTGTAGGATTGTAACAGAGGGCAGCGGCAGCTTCGCGGTCGTGAGATCTCCCAGTTCTGGTCAAACATGACACTGTATATAGCGCGGCGCAGTTGGTAGGCTCGGTCGCACGCAGGAGTTTGGCAGCACGGAGTCAGTTGTCAGCAATCCACAGAATAGATGTTGCATGATTCCGTTGCGTCGTCTTCGGTTACCTTGTCAAACGCGATTTTCGTCCATGCCCATCGCTTAAGAGAAGGCGCGAGTAAATTAGTCAATGCGGACAAACCCACCGCTGTGGGGCATCCCGGGTTAGCTTGGATCGTCTGCAGTCGCATCAGGAAATGCAGGCTCGTAAATGCTTTCATTGTTGAGGCCTTCTATCAGAGGCGTTTGACACAACGCGATGAAGCACCTTGGACGAGTAGGCGACTCCTGAAAGAGCAAAGCGTAGCCGAAGTTCAACCTTCCGCCTGCGCATAGAGACACTGAGCACGAGAGCAGACCATTACATCACCTGATCGGCTTCCTCTCCGAAGCAAAAGACGCCCCACTGTGCCACAGGCGCTAGGCATGCGGGGGTTTTTAGCTGCCTTCCCCAGATTCTCGCCGTCCACCAAGTCTTGGCCTGAGGACGCAAAGTGGGTAATCGGCGGAGCGAACGGCCAATGAACGCCGACTCGCATGATCAAGCGTCGCATGTCCTCATGCCACGCCGGACTCCGTTCCCCCCAGCCCGTTCTTCATACGGAGCTGGGGGGCGCGATTTCCCCCCCAATACATGCAGGCTACGTAATGGGCAAGTGGTACGGGGGTACCGGGGCACCGTTGGTTGGTGGGCTGTTGCATCTGATGAGCTTCTCGCGGCAGGAGGCAGTCACGCGATTCCCTGGGCGTCACTTGTACCACCGGCGCCAATCCCCCGTCCCTCCTTACCAGTGGCGATGTACCGGTCTCAACCAAGTCATATGATGATCCCCCCGTAATCCGACAACGAAGGTACGACAAGGAGGATAAGCGCAAGGGGCGGCGCATCCCTCGTGATCGCATGGGATACCTTCTTCTCGAACGACTTACCCCGCCCAGTGATGAAACCAAGGCGACCAGCGCCTCCCAATATGAGCTTCCCCCCGGCTGAGTGCTCGTACTATATGGCCCAGGTGTACCTGCCTCTCCGGCTCGTCCGTAGCCGGACTATGACTTGCCCCTCATCCTCCTGACCTGCACCTTCCCTTCCCCTCTTCCCACCATCATCACACTCTGTCCAGAACAACAACCGCTTCTATCTGTGATCCCAGTTTCATCGATTCTCTAGTAAAGGCAATCGTACGTTACCCGGGGCTGCACCCCCATCCCCTCCTTGATATCATCTCTACTCCCGTTGGCTGCGAAGCACTGGTCCCTGACTCTTCGTTACACAGGCCCAATTGACTCCCAAGCAATAACCCCGCTCTCAGCTTCAGCTACAGCATCACCGCCACCATGACGGAAGCAACGAAAGAAAAGAAGAACAACGGTGTCATGAACATCAATGACCTTGGTATGTTGTCCTGACGGCTTCTTCTCTCTCCGGGAGTTTATTGTACCACCTTCGTTCACTGCTGACGCGCTTGCCAATGCAGAGAAGGAGGGCATTGAGCTCCAGATTTCTCCCGAAACACAAAAGACAGGATGGTAAGCCTTGCGCGTTTTCCCCTACTTCGGTTCCGAGGGCTTGACTGATGTTGTTGCCCATCATAGG
The DNA here is from genome assembly GCA_030271035.1 of Microascus cirrosus. Taxonomy (NCBI): domain Eukaryota; kingdom Fungi; phylum Ascomycota; class Sordariomycetes; order Microascales; family Microascaceae; genus Microascus; species Microascus cirrosus. The sequence goes on along the minus strand of JAMBUN010000341.1, from coordinate 4,927 downwards.
AAGATAAACACGTCTCCCTCAACTGTGGAGGACCCCAGTGTCCTCAAGAACTTCCTCACCACGCCCCCTGTAAAGAAGATTGACCTCCACTTCCCGCTCGGAATCGACTTGACCGCGCGGAACATGAAGGGTGTCACGATAAAGGATGCGCTGGACGCCATCCACAAGACATACAAGAAGAGGGTAAGTCGTCCTTGGCACACAGGTCGGGTGTGTGTCGAGTTGGTAGTTCTCAGTCGACAGGGCATGACTGCTTACACAGAGGTGCAGGCGGATGACGAGCTTACGGACCCCTACCTTCTCGGGTTTGAGTGGGACAAAGAGGAGTCATGGACGAGGCTCGTAGTGCATCTGGCCAAGAACCCGAGCGTGCCTCAGCAGACAGGCAAGAAGGGCAAGAAGAAATAGGCGAACAGCCAATGATGCCCACAAGAACACCCGTGTACTGTTGGGTGGTTTCGGCGAGTCCTTTCCACATGCCAGTTGCTTCGTGAGGAGCCCGTCGGGTGGTCGGTCGGTATAGTTCACTGCACGGGCCGGCTGTTAGACGGGGCATCCGCGGATGGTGGTCTCGAGTCTGTTTCGTGGGTTAAATGGTTAGCCAACATATTCTGCCAGGGGTGTCGGTGGTATCGAACGGGGAGTTATCATAGGACAGGAGCTAGCATCTTCACTTCTGGTCTCAATACATACTATCGTAGCGACAAAGATCACTGACGATTCTGTGCCAGTAGTTGTGAAGAGAAATGTAGGAGGTATTTTGTACTGTATTCTGCGATAATGGCTCGTACGAAGCCATGCTCAAGACGTATTTGGCTGGTTTTCCTTAAGGCGACAATTGGAGGGTTTACGGGGCGTGGCAGACGGGGACGTCACCGCGCCACCTGCCGTCCCTCCCTCACCGACAGCACGCTCGGTGTAACACCAGCTGGTCCCAGCGGCGTCCCGCCCTGGCGGAAATCCAGGCACCTACACACAAGCTTCCGAACTCGCAGCATGACGGGCCAAGCAACCATAGCATTTCCTCACTTTATCGCGGGATGTCCCCCGCCGCCGTGTTTCCTTTTGCCCCGCACAAGCGCTGACGTAGCCGTTGCCGCAGCGCGGGTCCCCGCAGGAAGAATGGCTTCGCTCGGCTATCCGCGGAAGACCCGACACCTCCGCGACCCGAAGCGCGGAACATTCCTTCTTTTACAATATCCGGAGAATTCAATGGGGGTGGGGGAGACACAGGCTTTCGCTGGGGAGCATGATACATGAAGTGTCTCTCGGATGCTTATAAGAGAGCCTGATCATCTCGCTCTTCCATTTCAGTTCTTTGGTCTAAACCTAACTGCATGAGCACGCAATCCAGCGGATTTAGCGAACATCACGCTTTTTCTTCGTGACCTCTAATATTAGTTAACATCTGTATTATTTGAACAGCTGTTGCTGGGGGTGCTTTCACGATGCCTCCAACGAACTTCGACTTTGGTGAGAAGTACCGGTATCAAACCGGCTTCAGCGGCTACTTGGAGTCAGTTCCACCTCGACCCAGCGATCACACCCTGATTCCTCTCCTCCGACCTTCATCACCTTTATTTCCCTTATTTCCCTCGCGCCCGGCACCCATATCTCATTGCCACTGAAACCATTGCTAAGTCCAATAAGGTCCGAAGCAGCCAAGGGGGCTCTCCCAGTCGGAGCCAACTCCCCCCAGAAGCCCCCCTTGGGATTATACGCCGAGAAACTCTCCGGGACGGCCTTCACCGCGCCACGCCACGACAACAAGCAGACCTGGCTCTATCGCATCCTCCCCTCCTGCGCCCACCCGCCCTACCAAGAGACCGAGCGCCTCGCCGACGATAACCTCGGCGACCTGTCCAAGCTGCGCTACATCCCCAACCAGCTGCGCTGGGACCCCTTCGACCATGACCAGTCCAAGAACCTCGACTTTGTGAGCGGCCTGCGCCTGGTGGCTGGCCGCGGTGACCCCACGACGAAGCAGGGGATCGGGATCTATGTCTTTGCGGCCGGGAAGAGCATGGACGGCCAGCATGCGTTTTACTCTGCTGACGGTGACCTGCTGATTGTTGCGCAAGAGGGAGTACTAGATATCCGGACGGAACTGGGGTGGCTCCTTGTCCGCCCCATGGAGATCTGCGTCATCCCAAGGGGCGTAAAGTACCAGGTCCACCTCCCCAGCGGCCCCGCTCGTGGCTACGCCCTCGAGCTGTACCAGGGCCACTTCACCCTCCCCGAGCTTGGCCCCATCGGCTCTAACGGCCTCGCCAATGAGCGAGACTTCCAGGCTCCCGTCGCCAGTTTCACCGAAGACTTTGGTACTACCGCCTCCGAAGGCCCCAACAAGTACACCGTGACCGTCAAGTTCAACAACACCCTCTTCCAGACCCTGCAGCCCCACACCCCCTTTGACGTCGTGGCATGGCACGGCAACTACTACCCGTACAAGTACGACCTCGGCCGCTTCAACACCATCGGCACCATAAGCTACGACCATCCAGACCCCAGCATCTTCACTGTCCTCTCCGCCCCCTCCCCCGTCCCCGGCACCGCCGTCGCCGACTTCGTTATCTTCCCTCCCCGCTGGCTCGTGGCGGAGGGCACCTTCCGGCCCCCCTGGTACCACCGCAACACGATGAGTGAGTTCATGGGCCTCATCACGGGCGCGTACGACGCCAAGCGCGGAGGCCACGGCGGCTTTGTCCCCGGCGGGGCGAGCCTGCACAACGTCATGAGCGGGCACGGTCCCGACGCGGAGAGCTGTGAGGCGGCGAGGGAGGCGGAGCTCAGACCTGCGAAGGTCGGGGAGGGAAGCTGCGCCTTCATGTTTGAGAGCTGTCTTATGATGGGGGTGTCCGAATGGGGCCTTAAGACGTGCAAGAAAGTGCAGGAGGGCTATAGCGAGGAGAGTTGGGGCGGGGTGAGGGCTCACTGGCAGCGGCCCGAGGGGGTAGATGGCACCGGGCACTTGCTCAAGTAGTGATCTTGACTTGGCGGCCTTGGCGTAGCTCTGAGATATGATTTGGATGCTGGCATCTGAATACAAAAGCCTCTCTCTGATCGAAGCGGATATGTAGGCATGAATGAAGAGAGTACTGCACAGAGGTGTGTTCGCTGGAGCAGCTAGTAGCCTTCTCGAAACGCCGACTGGTTTTCCCAGAAAAGCACTCTCCACTGCTGCGAGATCGGGCGCCGTACTCTGCATATAGCACATGGAGAAGAGACGCCGGAGGGGCGCAGAAACAAGTCGTATATCATTACGAAAGGCATCGCCATCTATACTCTATATGCTGTGGTATCTAGAAAAACCGATCACTCGGTCAGTAAAAGCACGCTCAACCCTTGCTCCCGTCATGCAAAGAAGGTCATCGCGCGTCTCCCTCCCACCCCGCCACTTTCGTGTCATTAACCCCCGCGTCCCATCGCTCCTCAATCTCCCTCCTTCCCGAGACCGATCACTCCAACGGCTTCTGCCCGTAAATAACGTGAAACGGAAAATAGGCATGAACCCCCGACTTCTCTTCCACCGCCCTCCTAACTTCCACCAGCAGCATCTCGACCTGCACCCCCGTCCACCCCAGCCCTCCCACGAGAGGCCTCCTCGCGTACCCAGCCAGGCCCTCCAGGAACGCCGACCGCAGCAGGTCTCCGCAGTACGCCAGCCGCTTCATCTTGGGCCAAGATCCGAGCGGGCACTTGAGGACGTGGTGTGCTGTGGGAGAGAATCCAGCGGCGGAGAGGTGGTCAGGCACAGAAGTGATGGCATAGAGGTCAGAGCCGAGGGCGGAGAGGCCGGCGGCGAGGTAGGTGAGGAAGTCGCGGAGGCGGTAGGGATTGGAGTCCTGGATGGAGTCGTCGTCGCAGAGCGGGGAGTAGTGGAATTCTTGGACCTCGAGATAACCGCCCGGTTTTAGGTGTCTTTTTTTCCCCGAAAGTGTGAGTTCTCTTTGTGCCCCCTTTTATCTCGGTTCAAACGCGCGCCCGTGGTGGGCAAGTGAGTGGAAGGGCTTAAATAGGGTGCAAGAAACTCACTTGTAAGCCCTCTCTATCAGACCCTTGACGTCCTGTATCGAGTAGAGTGTGTGCCGGATGTGGATGAAGTCGAAGTGGTTCTCGGGATAATCCCAGCCGTTCTCGTGCTCGATGTCGTCGACGAGGAACTGCACATTGGGCGGCACGTAATCTGGCTGGATGGGCGAGAGGTCCAAGCCTTGGATGGAGGCCGTGGGGTACTCATCGGCCACTGAAATATTTGTGAGAATGGGCATGTCCCTTGGGTGTTTGTCCCGCAGTGTTTTGGGGGTGGAGATGAAAAAGGGGTTGAGACGTGGTGTTGGGCAACATGCGGTCTCCCGTAGGACTTATAAGCCACAGCAGGACATGAAGGGGCAACGTTGGGTCAACTTACAATGCATGCACCAAGAACCCGTACCGGTCCCTGAGCCAAGTATTAGCCGCCGCTCGTTAGATTCCAATAAACCCATTCCTACAGTCCCCCCCCGCCTTCACAACCACCCTCCCTTAGACATCTCCAAATCACAGGGAAAACAGCAATTCCTCACCTAGGTCCAAAACCTCGCCACCCTCCGCTAATACCCCCTCAACTGGCGCGTAGAAGGACCTCCCCTCGCACAGCACCAGGGTGAGCTCGTGCCTCATCTCGTCGCACTGCTGCTCGACGCTGTCGTTGGGGAACGGGTATTTGCCCGCATGGTAGGCGTGGTACCGAAAGCCGCCCTCGACGACGTGCTCGCGGACTGACTCGGTGAGGCTGTGTGTCTCGATGGTGGTGTGCTGCGTCGAGGCGTCGGAGTTGGGGTGGTCCCGGTCACGCGGGGACATGGCTCTGGGCCCCTTTTTCTTCTTTTCCTTTTCCTTTTCCTTTCTTTTTTTTTTTTTTTTTTTTTTTTTTTTTTTTTTTTTA